>CM070486.1:36340535-36425535 GCA_036324585.1 Champsocephalus esox | reverse complement strand
TTTAGATAGTAAACAAATAATACTCCTAAAGTGATTTCATAAAAAAAGGATGATCTAACATTAAATATGTCAAAGTAACAACAATAAAGTTTTATCATTTTATAGAAAATAGTCAATTGTAATTACTAATGTTTAGCTTTACCATACAGTAAAGCGTCAAATCATGCCTGTTTAAAACAATGTTAGATCCTTTTTAATCTTTGTTTTTTGTATCAAGTTACACAATTATGATCAGCAATTATTCATACAATATATTATGTCGAAAAATTGCTTACATTTTAAAATCCCATCAAACAGTGGCCTCATGTCAGGAGTGATGTTGTTGTTGCTAAATCACAATCAAATCAAATCAAGTTTATTTATAAAGCACATTTTAAAACAACTTTCGGTCGCGCCAAAATGCTGTACATGAATAAAAAATATACAGAACACATTGCAATTTGTAGCATTTAAGTTAAAAACAACAAATATAAAGGCAGACACAGTTAAAATACAAAATGAAAAATGTCATGCTCTGCTCACTTTTAAAAGGACAGAGAGAAAAAGTGTGTTTTTAGAGAGGATTTAAAAGCCCCTAGTGTCTGGGCCGACCTCACAGGTAAGGGCAGAGTGTTCCAGAGCCTGGGACCAGCTGCTGCGAAGGCTCGGTGCCCTCTAGTTTTTAGCCTGGTTTTCGGCACTACCAGCAGCATTTGGTCGGCAGACCTTAGAGCTCTGGCTGGGGTGTATCGCTGGATTAAGTCAGCTATATAAGCCGGAGCCAGCCCGTTTAGGGCCTTAAAAACAAATAAAAGGAGTTTAAAATCTATTCGGAACCGAACTGGAAGCCAGTGAAGTGAGGCCAGAATGGGGGTAATGTGGTCACGCCTTCATACGTGGGCATGGATCAGGCATCCATAAAACGCCTGCAGCTAGTACAGAACGCAGCTGCACGTCTCCTGAATGCCTGATCCATGCCCACATACAAAGCGTTGCAGTAGTCCAGTCGCGATGTCACAAAAGCGTTAATTACCCTCTCTAAGTCTTTAAAAGATAAAAACGACTTGGTCTTAGCCAATAGTCGTAATTTAAAAAAGCAGGTTTTGACTACGCTGCTGACCTGTTTATCGAATTTAAAAGTGCTATTGAAGGTTACTCCAAGGTTCGTTACAGCGGGGAGGATGTTTTTACTCAGGGAGCCAAGAATGTCAACCTGGGAGGCCGGAGGTTGGGGTCCAAAAAAAATTACCTCGGTCTTGCTCTCGTTGAGGGTGAGGAAGTTTTGGCTCAGCCAGGATTTAATTTCAGCCAAGCAGTCCATCAATTGCTGTAAGGAGTTGGCATTAGCATTGAGAGGTAGAAATATCTGAACGTCATCAGCGTAGCAGTGGAAGGGGATGTTGTGCTTGGAGAGAATTGCACCTAGGGGCAGTATATATAATAGAAAAAGGATAGGGCCCAGAATAGAACCTTGGGAAACCCCACAGGTAAGGGGGGCTTTTACAGAGGAGAAGGCACCTAGCTGCACTGAAAGGCTACGGTCTGTTAGGTAGGACCTGAACCATGCCAGAGCAGAGCCTGTGATGCCTGCGGACTGTTCGAGCCGCGACAACAGAATGCTGTGGTCCACGGTATCGAAGGCCGCTGTCAGCTCCAACAGCACCAGGACAGCTGGGCTACCTGAGTCGGCGGCTAGGAGGAGATCATTAAAAACTCTTAAAAGGGCTGTTTCAGTGCTGTGCATTGGTTTGAAACCAGACTGAAACTTGTCATGGATGCCATGCGTGGTTAAAAAAGACTGCAGCTGGGCGTAGACTACTCGCTCCAGCGCTTTAGATAAAAACGGTAGCTGGGAGATGGGCCTAAAATTTGCAAGAATGGAGGGGTCGAGATTTTTCTTTTTTAGCAGTGGCTTGACCACAGCATGTTTGAAGGCAGCTGGGACACATCCTGAGCTGAGAGAGGTGTTTATAAGTAATAAAATACTTGCTCCAACTGAATCGAAAACGTCTCTGAGAAGGCGAGAGGGAATGCTGTCTGAGGTGCAGTTTGTCGGCCGCAGGTGCTTGACAACATCTGAGAGAGAAGAGAGGGATACAGGCTCAAAGTGGTCGAGGACAGCAGCGCACAGAAGAGGGGCAGAATCTGGGTTAGCACTAGTGTGGGCTAGCCTAAGAGCAGATACTTTTTCAATAAAAAAAGACAAACTTATCACAGAGAGTAGTCGATGGTACAATTGGAGAAACATCACAGGGATTGATGATCGAGTTGAGGACATTAAAAAGAACCTGAGGTTTGTGGCTGTTCTTAGAGATTAACAGAGAAATGTGCTCTGTCTTGGCTGCTTTGACTGCCGTCTGGTAGTCAGAAAGGCAAGCACGAAGGATTTCCAAGGAGACATGGAGTTCATCCTTCTTCCACTTTCTCTCTGCACGCCTGCAAGCGCGTCTGAGAGCACGAGTACAGTCACTGAGCCACGGCTGTGGGAGAACTTTGGTGCGTCTAAGCGTAAACGGAGCAACAGAGTCAAGTATTTGTGTACATGTCGAGTCAAACATAGAGATAAGCTCATCAGCACTAAAAGCACAGTTCATCTCTAATTTACAGATCAGAGAAGCATTAAAAACATCAGAAAACTGTGAGGCCGTCAATGGGTTAATTAAACGCAGACGACGTGCAGGGGCTCGCGACTCGAGCCCTGCGCTAGGGATCGAGGTTGTAAACACAACAGGTAAATGGTCTGAGATACCTGTTGCTTCACAGATTTCATCCACAAATACAGATAGTCCGAACGATAATACTAAATCTAAAATGTGTCCTTTTTCGTGTGTTGGGCCAGCCACGGACTGAACTAGACCAAAAGAATCGAGGAGATTTAAAAAGTCCCTAACCAGGGGTTTTGACTCGCAACACACATGCACATTAAAATCTCTGCAGATCAAAACACGATCATATTTCACCATGATCCCGGACAGAAAGTCAGAAAAGTCATTTATGAAGTCCTTATTGCATTTTGGTGAACGATATACAACAGCGCAGAGCACAGGCGAGGCCGGATTCAGTTCAAACAGCTGTAACTCAAAGCTAGCGTAGCTTGTTACAGGGTGAAGCAATCTGCATTGGAGGCTAGCTCTAAACACTAATGCTATGCCCCCACCATGGCCGGTGGTACGGGGGGAGCTGAAGAAAGTACAGTCAGGAGGAACAAGTTCAGAGAACGGAGTATACTCGCCAGCATGGACCCAGGTCTCCGTCAGAAACATGAAGTCCAGTTGACGAGAGGTGAAGAAGTCATTGAGCAGAAACGTCTTGTTAGCGATTGACCTAGTATTAAGCAAGGCCATGCTAAGTTGACGCTCCGGCTCCGGTCTGGCAGAAGGTGTAGAGCGTCTCAGCTGACGAAGATTAGCGGGCTGGACACCGCGCGGGCCGGTCAGTCCGGCTGGAGGAGCTAGAGGGGCTGCCAGCGGAACCAGCAGAGGCCGCAGCTCCGGAAGAATACCCCGAATCCAACGATGTCGTGCAGCGGGAGGGCCGTGGCATCCGAGGCGTGAAGAAGCAGCAGAAGAATCCCTCAGGTATGTCCTTAGGTGGACCAGCGCACCAGCGCGCTTTCCCCGGCGTCTGAAGCGCTTTCGGTGAGGCTGCCGTCGAAGGTATGAGGGAATATCCCACAGTAGAGGGGACGACGATGATGTATGGTAGTCGGATGTGAGTTTGGGCAGCAGTATCAACTCCAATGAGGGTCTGAGGTGGAGGAGAGCTTGGCGATCGTAAGTGAGCAGAGCAGACACATTCTGACAAACATAGAAAATAAACAGGATAGCTAGTCCTAAACTCAGGGACCGGCGGGCCGACACGGGCGCCATCTTGGAAAGTTACCTTGCTAACTTCCTGTAAACAGACTAACTTGCTATCTGTGCTATTGTTCAATTTACACACGGCATCTATTGATTGATTGATATTGAAAAACACAGTGACATCTAGTGGACTCTTTTAGCATAACATACGTCAACCGAGTGGTTGAGAGTGCTGACAGGTGGAATTCTTCAATAAGATGTAGTGACTCAAAGTGTGCTCTACCATATGTTTACACAGACGGTTAAAGGGAACACAATAGCAACTATTAGGCAGCAGTAATATAAACAGAAAGCCGAGATGAAGTGGCTCTTATGAAGTCCTGATTCTAAAGTATGGCTCATGAAGCAGCGAGAGCTCGGCAGGGTTTCGGCTGCAGGTCAGCCCAGATTTTTCTTTGGGGAGCAATCTGGCTTATTGCCTGCACTCACACACTTTCACACACTTGACATCACAACACTGCCTTTGTATTGAGAAGGGAGGAAGTTAATACAATTATACTCAGGGGGGGGTTTGCTTTTGTCCTGCATGTGCGGGGCTGTTTCCCTCTTCTGCAGCACGTTAACTAAGAGCTTTGTTTACTGCTCCATCATGTCTCGGTGGCTCTTGACAATGAGAGTTTTAATTAAAGTGACACTGCAATTAAAATAACATTAATCCCATCAGCAGTCAGCAGATGCATGAGTTTTTAGATGCTGTGAGGAAAGGCACCGTTTTCAGGGGCAAAGAGAGTTATGTCTAGCTGGTTGAAAGTCAGAGGTTGCTGTTTGTCCGTGGAGTCAGCATGCCTCTGAATGCCCGGCTGAGCGAGGACAAGATGACAGTCGGGAAGCTAATCCTCTGCTATAATTTGGTCGGCTTTCTCTGAACCGCCACATTATCGTCCTCTGCATGCGGCTGATGATTTAAACGCCTCAGCCCACTTTTGACAGGTGAATACAAGCCCGAAACTTAACAGGCAAACATTCAGGACTGGCTCTGTGTTTCGGCCTCCAGTTTGTATTTCTTGTATACAGATGGTGTGAAGAATATGTATTTTGAGATAAGGGAGCTGCCAGGCTAAGCAGCTAAAGGCACAGAGCTGAAACATGCACACAGGTTAGAGACATGCTGGATGGCTTTATTTGCCGGCTTCTTGTTGGTACATAGACAACAACAGATATCTTCATCTAATATGTTCCCTTAAGAATGCTGTTGCTACACCTGCTTGGCACCAGACAGGAATTGTTTATCTAGTCAAACTAATAAATAAACATGTCACAGAAGCAAACAAGGAATAATTAATTCCCAAAAGTAATAGCTCTGCACTCTACATATGAGATATTTCCTCGGGATGCTGTTAAAGGTTCCTTGAACTGAATGGTATAAAATGACTTCCTACAGAATTGAAAAATTGAAAGAATACAAAATGTCAAACATTTTATGCTAAAAGATTTCCATGACTTCAAAATTAGAATCCAAATGAAAAAGCTTTTATTCTGGCTTCATCTAATTTGACCTTCAGTAATTGAAAAAATAAATAAATCATCTGCTAACATGATACAAACATTTTAATATGAGTTATCGAAAGCTGCCGGTAATGTAACCATATTTTCAAACGGATAATGTCCATTCCACTTCTGCTCAGGAAATACAAATAATAACTTATGCTGTCATTTCCTTAGCCATAACTCATTTTTTCTTGCTGGAAAGTACGAGGTGTTTTAGTTTTATATATTCATGAAATATCTACATTGTAAAAAAGAATGTACTAAAAGATTACTGTCACACAGAAAAAGCTGACATTCAGAATACACAAAGAAAATGATCATGGAAAATACAAAAGTAAAACAGAGATAATTATGTTTGCCTTCTAATTGTTCACTAACACATGCTTGCTACAGTAGGTCACAAATAAAAATAAACTTTATTAAAACTAATTATAGAAGGAAAAAATACAGCAAGGAATATACAACATAATAGGGAGAGTGGGGTCAGTTGAGCCAGTAGGTAAGTTGAGCCACCCCCTTTATCGAGGGAACTGTGCACATGTGTTGTCCTGTGACCATGCATGCATGAAGCACCATCATGTGTATGTGGTTGTGATGGAGAGAAGCACGTGGTCAAGTGGTAAATGGTTATGTTTCACAATAAACCATGACTGGCTTGTCAGAGAAATCCAAGTATCCAAGTCTGAACATATGTATTATACATGTTGGTTATTTAGCAAGGTGTAAAACCATCTGAATCATTTAGCTAAAGATTAGCAGGAATGACTTAACTAGACAAAACTAAGTGTCTGTGCCCCCTTGATTAATGAACCCCTGGGGCAAGTTAAGCAGCAAGACAACCTTCTTTTGAATTCATATTGTCATGGCCCGTTGTGATAGATGCATTAGTTTCATGTTGACTGACAGAAGACATCCTGAAGTAAAGGTTATTGTTGTTATTTGACGTCTTTCTATTTTTTCTTGGGGTTCCCAAACGTTTCAGCCTGCGACCCCCCAGAAAACAGAGCCAGCGACTGGTGACCCCTGTCAACGCCATGTGAATTATCTCCGCAATGGAGCGAGCTTAAGTTTAACTTTCGATTGCATAACATAGCCCAGCGCAACACCAACCATTTTCAGGCGATTTGTAATCTGTTCTAGAAAAACGATGTGTTTTTTAGGATTTCAGCATATAGAACAAACAATGGATGTATTTTATAAACATTTATCCATGCTGGAAGTAGATTTAGATGTTAGGAGTGAGATAGAGTTGATTATATATGCATCTGATGAAGCATTGCATGAAGTCTGTCGATGATCAGAGGCTGTTGTTGGGGCTGCATAAACTTTTTTTATTTTTGTTTTGTCGGCAGACCATGCAGGCCTCAGAGAGTTACACGCAACCATAGTTTTACTGTATTTTGTTTTGAAAATCCACAGCGGAGGTGTGTGTCGGAGCCTACTATGCGGTGTATTGTGCATATCTCTCAGTAGCCAACGATCTGTGAGTCTGTTGGACATAAACTCCGTAATAAAGTCTGCATTTCACAAGTGTAAAACCTGAGCATTTTAAATCGCATTTGAACTAAATGCTTATATCATCTGTAGTTGTATTTGTGTTGTTGATGCATTGTGTGAACGAGGCGATGTAGCTTAAGCTGTCATTTTTAGGCTGTTATGTTGGAGTGGTGAGCAGGCCTATTGGTTTTGGATATCTGTGGAGTCAGGTGGTCCGTGAGTGTTTGTTTATTGGTTAAGTGTCCTTGATATGAAAAACTTCGAGAAACACTGCGCTCGTGGATTGTCAACGGGGGGAGCCTCGCTGCGGGGAAATGATACAGGTGGCCAGTCTGCCCCTGAACAATGTCTATGCACACGTTATTATTACTAATAATTTAAAAAAAATTAATGAAAAAAACATTTTTATTTTTTGTATTTTTATTCTGTAATCATCGACCCCCACTTTGGGAACCCCTGGCCTAGAGGACAATATAAGTAACATCTATTCATCTACCCCACTCTCCCCTACAGAAATAAAGCGATTCTTGGAGAGTGAGTGTTCATGGCTGTCTAACATGTTAGACACTTAATTGTACGTGTGAATTTTAACTGAATCCTCCACTAAGCCTTTGCACAACCTATTTAGATTCGATAGCATACTGACACCCGTATGGGTTAAAATGGCAAACTTGTTACATATTACACTTTTGGCAGATTAACATAATCATTCATTTGGAGTCATGTGTTCTTGCTCACTGATGTATGTAACATCTGTTGACTATCCTTTATTATATTCCCTTTGCACCTAAACTCTCAATCCAACCAGTTTAAGGGTTCCTGCTTCATGCATTCATTGTCACATGGAATAAGATATGTTTTGGTGTAAGGCTTCAAACCTCATGTCAGGTCCTTTCCTCACTCCCAGTGAATGTGCCACAGATATAGTCAGGCGTCTCGCTGTGATGGGAACCAGATATCTTCTTTTGTCCACCCAATATTTCCAAAGCCAGCAGGGATGCAAGCATCAAATGGCACATATTCCAGTTTATTACCTCTGATGGCAGGAGGAACAATTCAAATCAGAATGTCTGTCTCTCAGAAGCTCTCTCTCTCCTAGCCAGGTTAGGGTTAGGCCCATGTAAGCCAATAATACTTGCATATTTCAAAGTTTTACGGTCTTAAAAGAGATGTTTGACTCCTGAGTGTGCTGCTTCACTGCACCATGTCGGCTCATTAGAAGCTCAAACAACGCGTCTGAGAGATCGCAGACCTTTCTCCCGCCGCTGTGGATCAAGACAAAATGTTGTTTCCTGACACCTTCTCCTGCCGTCTGCTAGGCAGCGGCTGTGCTTTTATTCTTCTTCTCCTATCTCCCAGACTGGAAGCTAAGTAGGCCGAGGCCTTGGGAAGTCCCTCAAGTTACTTGAAACTCGAAATCTTGCCATGTATATTTGTCTTGTCAGAATGTGTCTTTACTTCTGATATAAGACATACTAACTTAAAAAGAAACAATGCAGTGAGATATAGGGTCTGGTTTTTAGAGAATCCATTTGAAGTATATTTTTATGTTTAAGTTCTAAGACTTTTGAAAACATATTTGTTTTAGATGTATCTCAGATGCAATAAGCTGCTCTGGTATATTTCTAAAAGATGGGTCATCTTGTTTCGAGAAATACTTCTTAATTGATTTAACACTAGAACCGCCAGAGGTCGCTGTATACCTATATCCGCCAACGGGTAAAGTTTACCCGCTATTGATTTCCAAGGTACAATGTACCATACAGAACGGTGAGTTTTGATCGCACAGGGATGACATGTATACCAATATAATCTGTGGACTCTCAGTTTTTCATATTATATGTGACCCGCTCTATCGAAATCAGTCGGAAGTCTCAACGGCTCATTTCAGAATAAACGTGGATTTACGTAAAAAAACTATTTGTTCCAGGTTCGGGTGTTTTGTTTAATTTTAAACAAACAAAGTCTTGGTTTCAGAATATGAAACTTTTATTTCCAAAATCACACGATAAGTACATGTTTGAAGCTTGTAAAGGGACGAAGACAGGCACCTCTCACTCGCAATCTGCTCTTCCAGCAGCGCCGCCCCCCCTCCCTCCGGCTGAAATTATGAATGTAAGAGTATAGTAATCATAGATAACACGGCAGGGTCCGTTACAGTTTGTTTTCATCTGATTTAAATTAAACAAAGTCTTGGCTTTCAGGATATTAAACTTGTTTCGGCAAATTCATATGATAAATATAACTTTGAAGCTTGTAACGGCATAATTACAAGCGGAGAACGGAGTAATTTAACATCACAGCAGGCATAACAACAGCCGGTGTTTCTCGTGAGTGTTTTCTTCGGGAAACAAACACAATACACACAAACGCAAAAATACACAAACACACACACGTATACACACGCACACACCCGCGAGCTTCCCCTCCAAATGAAAATATCTTCCCTCCGTAGTATTTTGATCATTTTGATCGCGAAATCAATAGTGCGAGGAGCGCTGCATTTCTATGAGGTAAATATTACCCGCTGGCGGAAATAGGTATAAATATCAATTTTTTTAATCTGACTTCATATTGACAATTTGTTAACAACACAGGGCATACACATAACACATAACACACTTTCAGGAAAAGTCACGGACTGGGAGACGTTAATATTTTATTGAAAAAAAGTTACATAGGCCACAATAAAAAAACAGCTGCGGGTCAAATTTACCCGTTCGCGGTTCTAGTGTTAAAGGTCCCATGTCACGGCCATTTCTACTGATCATAGTTCCATCGTTGAGGTCTACTCGAATAGATTTATATTGGTCAATGTTCCAAACTCACATTGGTTTCTCACAGCATCTCTGTATAGTCTGTGTATACCCTCTCTGTCCAACACGGCTTGTTGGAGCTCCTGCCCCCCCCTCCCTGTGAGCCCAGTGTGCTCCGATTGGTCAGCTCGGCAACTCTGTTCTGATTAGTCAACCACCAGAGAGGCTCCGCCCATGTCTAACAGTGCCTTTTACGGCTCTGAGCGGAACATCAGTTTTACAGTACAATAAACGGGCATATATGTTATACGCTAACTAACCAAACTGTACCTACAACCAGGGGCGCAGTAAGGGGGTGAAAAGTTAGGACGATTCTAAGGGCCCGTGACTGACAGGGGCCCCAAAATGTTCAGAACATGAAGAAAAAAAATGTAAGTAACCTTTCATCAATCCTCAATAATTAACATTAATAGAACGTTATATTGATAAATTACTCACTAAACTTACGATTCATTTAACTTATTTTCTTCCAAAAGTTAATTACCCAAAGCCTCTGTACACCCCCTTCTATTTACGTGTAATGGTTTGGTCCTGCCTCCAAATGGATGGATGGCCTACCTGCCTATCAGCCTCCCATCGGGGCACAAACTTATCTCGTGCCCTCATTGGTCATGTGCGCGTTCGTGTGTGTTGGAGGAGGGGCTCTGTGAGGAAGTGGCAGATTTTTAGATATTTTCTCCGGTTGTGTATTTTCAAATTCTAGCGATCTCGAGCCGGTTTCTCTTACCTAGCTTTTTGATATATATATATATATAATATATATATATATATATATATATATATATATATCAAAAAGCTAACATCTAATTTAAATTATACATTTCAAACACAGTATTTTCCCACATAGCCAATGATCTATATAAAACAAAAAACTGCTTTTAGTCTATTTAGGATGATGGACAGTTTGAAGCATTGAGTGATCAGTCTGTAAACAAAATGTTAATCACCGACATTTTGGTTATGATATTAATACTAATGTTATTATATTAAAGCAGGGGTGGGGAACCTCCGGCCCCCGGGCCGTATACGGACCGCTAGACCATTTGGTACGGCCCTCGAGGTAATTTATAAACAAAGTGGCCTGTGCCTGGTGGTGGGGCCCAATGTGATATATTTTCATGGGGCCCAAAATCCCTGGCGGCGCCCCTGCCTACAACTGTTGTTATTGAGGTGCACTTGTGGAAACTGCGCCATGATGCTGACTGAAGTGGAAAAAGTCTGTTGCAAAGAAACTAGAAAGGTAGCCTAGCTGACAGTTACACCATCATGTAGCCAGCTAGCTGAAAACACCAACAATAGCACTCAACATTATATGCCAAGATATACACCATGCATACCCCACACCCTGCAGAACCTCCATAACATGTACAGATTCGATTATAGACCTTTGAGGTGTAGAACGGAAGAAGAGTAAGTTATATTTACCTGTAATACACTACTACTGTGTTTGATGACAAATCAAATCATGGTTTGCTATAGATGAATGATATGTTATAGGAGCAAATAATTGAAACGCTACTAAGTATTTCCATCAAACTTTATTTTTAGAAATGTGTAAATATACATATATACACTCTGTATATCATCCATTGCTCCCCTTATAGGCAGTGGCGTTTCTATATCTAAAAAAGCGTAGATGTTTATATATAATCTTCTGCAGAGAGGTTCATGGCTGCTGAGGCTCTGGCTCTGACTCTTCAGGTTTACAAATATTATATTTTGACCTAAATCAAAATATAATATTATTTTCAAAAGCTTTTTTTGTCTGATGCTTCAATTAATTTTAAACGGGAAGTTCACAAAAGGATACCCAAAACATTTAATTTTATCATTTAAATATTGAATTGTTCTCTCTTAGTAAGATCCCATTTTCAATAACATTGCAGTCTTACCTTGACTTGAAGATGAAGTCCATTTGCCTATCCTTCTGGACAAACATCTCTCTTACTTTTTTGTAAAAGTCCTCCTTATCTTCTTGTAGTTTCAAAAGTCTATCATAAATCTAATCTAATCAATAGATTTATGATTCGAAAATTATAAAATTAGGGTAGACATGTGGATATTATCCGGCTGAACAAAACGTGCATTTATCTCTAACAGGTTTGTTTCCCTCAGATCTTATTTTGAGCTATTTCCTAAATCCTATGGAGAAATCTCGTTGCTTTTAGGTCGAGGGAAGCCATGCGCAGCTTACTTCCTGGTTTTAGGAGGCCTCACTGCAGCTCTCTCTCCTCCTCTTCACACACCACACTTTTCGCGGCACACATACTTACAGCCAATCAGCTCTGAATGATGTGAGATGACGTATGGTGGGGATGGCAGCTCTATGCCATCCCCACCATCAGGTCATTATTTTTTTGCCACACACATTAAATAGGACAATACTCTGAGCATGCGCAGTGTAGTTTTTACAGTCACCCTTCACTTAGACAGTGAGAGGGAGGGGCAGGATCGGGTTTTGTCCCACACGGCTCTAAACAGCTCAATAGGCACACTGTAGACACTAATTAGAAGAGCACATACTAAAACAGCAATGTACAGACAAATCAGATGATTAAACATGATCTTAAAATATATTTTATATATTTTTTAATTTATTTTTTGCATTTTTTTGTAATCATTATTTTTAATACTTTCTGCTGACACTAGGTGGGGCTGTGCGCCCCCACCTGTGTGGGGAGGTCTTCTCTGTGTTAGAGTGTTGCTCCCTACAGGGTGTACTTTGAGGGTTTGTGACTCTGCAGACCGTTTACATGCAGACAAACCTTCATAACACACAAGGGGACGGGTAATAACCGGAAAAGCATGACATGGGACCTTTAAGAAAATCAATTCCGATTGAAAAATCGCCATCTCCGAAAACAGAACACTTTTGAGCATTTTCCGGCTTATTATGTAACACAACATTTCCTGATTCTGTTAACAAAGACGTTTTCCCAGCTAATTTCAAGATTTCATTCATCTAAATATCCCATCTTATTTCAAGAAATCTTACCAAGCTAATTTTCACTTGTTCTATTCTTTTTGTTTTACTTATTACACTCACACACACCTTGTTTTTCTTACACTTTAACTTGATTTTGGAGCAGCATTTTTCCAGTGTGTGGTTCACTCTAACGTGCTTTGCGTGTAAAACTGTACGCAGGTTGGTTTTTTGGCAGAGATTCTACCTACCACTGAGTTAAATAATGAATCACTTGCTGATGTTTGGAAATACATTCTTAAAAGGCTGAACCCCTCAACAATACCTTTTTTGCGTGTGTGTGTGTGTAATGTTCAACTGCTGATATACTCAATTTGTAAGTGATCTTTGTTTACACTCTCATAGTTTGTATTAACATTCAATTTTGCATTAATGAATATGAATGTGGTCGACCGAGTGTTGCTTGACTCACGGAGGCTTTCATTAGTGGCTGCTGTCACAGAGCAATGAGAGGGAGGGGGGGCTCCTGGGACTCATTCTGCTCTGTGTGTGGAGCCTTCAAATAAAGATTGCACACTTTATATATTCATTTTTAACACTTTCTATTTGTGTGGACAATTATACTTATCAAAATAAGAACAAGTATAGTCTATGACTAAAAGGAATGAGGAAATGAAAGCTTTAAAAAAGCATGTACCCCATGTCGTGTTCAGTTGTTGGAGATCAGGGCTGTTATGTTTAAAGTTATTTATTATAAGTAAGTTAAATGCATCCTTTAATGCATTACATTACATTACATGTCACTTGTTAGACGCTTTTATCCAAAGCGACTTACATACTCAATACTGTGGACAATCCCCACAGGAGCACTTTGGGGTGAAGTGTTTCAGGGACACAACGACATGCTGACTGCAGTGGGGTTTGAACCTGCGACCCCCTGATCCAAACACCAACGTACAACCCACTGCACAACACACCTCCCTAATGCAACTGTAACAAGTATTTTTACAATTGAATCACAACCATATATTTTCCTGATTTTAAACCAAAGCTTAACCATGTGGGAACGAGTGGGTTATACCAAAAGAACTATAATGTGCGATTCAACAAGACTGAAAACTTAAATAGCTATTTTAAAAGCCAGGTTTTAATAAGGTTACCAGTTATAGATACACTGTCGAAAAAAAACAGAAAAAAATGCCGTAAAACATTGCTGATTCATGTCACACTCACAACTGAACAAGCCAATAAAAACAAATAAACTAAAATAATATCTCACTGTAGAGTGAAAGCTGCCTGGTTTATGAATAGGGGAAGCTGCTGTCCCACATCTGCAGAGAAAACCAAAGCTGCCGTTGTGATAATGATGTAAGGATATGCAGACAAAACGCAGATAACATATTTTTCTTTTTTAAATCATTAAATGTAAGCCTATATTATTTCACTGCTGCAAAATCAGTGTTGTATTTCTCAGCGCTAACTTAAAATATCTGACTTCTGAATTCATATTTATGATAGGGATTGTCTCCACATGGATGTAAACATGTCAGCTAACCGTGCTAACAGCGTTAGCCCGAGGGTTGCTGCTACTTTTCTGTGACATGGCTGTATATTTAAAACGCTGCTTATATTATGTATATGATTTTATTTTGATGTTATGGTGCTGTCTGGTTTAGAGCATTTATGATCCACAACAAATTATGTTTATACAATTTGAATCCTTTTCTAAAGGTGCCTCTCAATCCAAACAAAAGATGCTGCAGCCTTCACTGCTTAAAAAAAGAGTGATAAGCACAAAACATCCTCAGAACAAGGAAGGAGTGAGCTTTGTGCGTAAACTGTGACAACATGGAGCTATTTAAGAGTAACAGATTCTCAAAATGTTAATCTTATATTTTCAGGAGGAGGGTTTTTAAATTGATATAAACTACTATTCGTGTTCTAATCAGGCTTGTCTTCTTCTGCACTCCTTTCATTGGTCTACTCATTTAGCTTTGCCTTTTAACTGCACTATCCCCTTTGTGCTGTAGCCATGTAAATGTTCCGGCTGTGGGAGGAATAAAGGATTTCTTATTTCTCTTTGAATGAACCTCTCTGGGGTGCTGCAGGTTCATCAGCACTTCACCCGAAGACACAGCAGTTATTGGTAGAACAGTAAATCAACAGCACTGGGAGCAGATACTCAGCCATGCATGATGCATTTGCTCCCAGACAGAAAACAACTACCCAGTCCTCCAAACCAAAGCATGCCTTCCCCCAGAACACAACTATCTTTAGCCGTTTCCCCCTACAGTGAAAGCAACATGCTAATCTTCAGCCAGCATCTCTTTGAAGTTTAAAGGATACTTGAGGTGGATTATTTATGGCCACATAGCTGTGGTCTTAAATCCTGTTAAGTCTACCAAAAACCATAACTATAATGTAGAGCTGGGACAAACACATGAGAATCAGGTATGAGCACTTCCCACACCTCCTTCCTCTCTGTGTGTCTCTGCTAAGGACAAGAGAGGGTGAAATGAGGTGTCGTTATTTGATGTCCACGGCTTGTTAATGATATGCTTGGCCTTTGCTGCAGTGACACAGCATTCAGCACCGCCTATTGATATGGTAATGAATTATATGTTTATGCTCACATGCATATTTTCGTTTCAAAGGGGCAACAACACATGCATGAGACGAGCACAACATTTGAAAATAGGTCATTGCTGCTAAATGTTGATAGTGCTACTTTGCCCCCCAGTGGCAATCAGACTCAGTGCAGACAAGCAGCAATTCATTATCATCCGCTTCAGGCTGTTGACTTTTTTCCACAGCGCAGCAGGGATATAGATATGCTGAATATATGCACTTTTAAAATATGTGGGTTTAGTTTTCTACACGCATTTCAATGAAGTGCTGAAAGATTGTGCCCTGCATCTGTTTTTGAATAAAGTCTTGGAGATGTAATTGTAGGCTGAAGAAGAAGAAGAAGAAGAAGAAGAATTATATTTCGTTCCATCTCACATCTTGTTTGTGCACCAGTGAATCATTTCTAACTGCTGTGATGGATGACTCATATGTTACATTCCATCGGTAACACTTCTCAGAAGCTGCAGTGAAACCACATTTGTTTCCATTTAAAGTGTCGAAATAAAAATATGTATTTGATATCACATGCTCACGGGTTAAAAGGCTTTGTTCAAGCCTAAGCAAACTGATTTATGTCTCACATGATGCTCTGATTGCTTATTTACCGCCCACATATCACATCAGGCTGGTATCTATGAATATCAATCACATCCTGGATGCAGAACATTGTGGTGTATCCTCTCACTCTGCACAACATCCAATAGGCTTTCTTTCAGTAACAATAGGAACTGATTACATGATTACATGTGTTTTCAAATGATGAACCTGCACTAACAAAAACTGAACTGTTGACTTTAATTAAATGTATTATGTCAACAGATTCCACATAACTGTATTAGGTTAGTTTAAGCAATAATATTAAGTTAACATATTACAACTTAATATTATGCTTTCAACTAACCTAATAGTTATGTGTGATATAATTACTAACAAAGAACTACTAACAGAGCAGTTATATACTAACAAAGGGCTGGCTTACCTAAAGCCAGTTGAGTAGCACTTTGAAATACTTGGCTCTATGAAACCTGATGTACTTTATGATTCTGTTTTCTTCAAGGTTGTGTCTTCCTGGTCGAATGTACTTATTGTGAGTCGCTTTGGATAAAAGCGTCAGCTAAATGCAATGTAATGTAATGTGTAATTTGTTGACATAAACGTAATTAAAGTAAATGTTTCAGTGTTGTCAGTGTGTCTCTGTGAAGCAGCAAGGACTAAAGAACTATGATGGAATCTGCTCTTTATAATCCACAGCAGGTGTTCGGAGCCATTTCACCTGCACTGTGCTTCACTTTGTTTCCACTGTTACTCACCTTATACTGTCATCCCTATATCATTATGTGTTCATGATGAGGTGCATGAGAAGAACCACCCTCTGAGATATGCAGGGCCTTGTGTTCTTTGATGAATATATGAACGCTGAATCATTGGAGGGATCTTGCCGTGTTCAAACACGCAGTGATGTATTATAGAGATCAGCAGCCGTGCTCATTTATATAATGTGACGAGCAACTTGGCCTCAGTGCCGTTCTGAAGCTGATCTGTATCTGCTCCCCTATTGTACAGACTGTCACGCTGATCCTCTGTGTGATCTACACAGGGGAGGGAGACGAGGAAGGAAACAAGTCTTGCAAGCCAGCTCATGCTCACACACACACATTCTCTCTGTCCGTCTCATTACTTCCTCACACGGTTTCTCTGTGCATGTATGTGTCCACACACGCTGCACAGGCTCCATTGTTCCATCAGGGACACACAGCCTGCAGCACACAGCTCCACAGTGACATGTGTACTGTATGGCAGCTGCCCGGGCCGTGAGATCATGTGGGGATTGGCGTCGGCTTCGTGCACACACTCAAGGCTACATACATTTGACATATAGTAAATGCACAATATGTATCTTGCTGGGAACTCTTTAGGCTCATAACAACATATTTTTAACAACAATCAGCACAGTGTGTTAGCACATTGTTAGCATCTCTTTAAAGGTTTTCACAACTAAAATGATGGGCAATCATTTCCAGAATAGAAAAAAACACCGTCCCAGCACAAAATATATCTGGTTAAATATACCTAGCACTAATATGTTCATTGGCAACGTGAGTGTAAATGCACGGTTAGGGTGTGTACTGAGTTTGAGCATCAGCTACCAGGCATTCCTCCTTCTGTTCTGATATTTTGAGCTATCTATATTTAAACATAATGCTCAACGTGATCATGTGCATCCTATCAGTTTCCAGCTGAACTGCCAGGATGGTTTCTGTCCTGTCCTAACTGCATCATCTCAGTTTCTCCAGCAGTTTCTAAAAACGTCTCTATCATGGGTAGTTTGTTTCTGACAGTATGTGTCACCCCTGAACTAACCGTTTATCTACTGTAGATGGGTTTTGCAACTAAAAGGTTGTTTAACAATGTTGCGTGTCACAGTCTGAACTTTAATCAGTCTAAGAACTAACCCTAGTGTCGTGTTCAGGTTTGCTATTGTCCGTCTTTAGACAAACATTGTATTTATAAGGCCAATATTTATTAGGACAAATTGTATTAGAATAAGTCATGAATATTTAGTTACTCATAACCTACACAAACATATTTGATAGCGACACCATAAATGTTTCATAGATATGCACTGAGTAAAGCAGTGGAACATCAATGTAATGGTGACACTGTTTCTAAATGTAAATATTCTACAGTATAGCTCAACTAACACTGTGTTCCCCTCCCTGCTTCACCAGATTAGTCACAACAACCTGTGACTTCCATTCCTATGGCAAAAATAACTTAAAGGTCCCCTATTATACTGTTTTCCATCAATATATTATAGGTCTCAGATATATACAGAGCCTATCTCTGATTGGCTGAAACACCAAACAAATCATTGCAGCATTACCCATAATCCCCTCTGTTTCAGCCCTGTTTCCAAAGTGCTGATTCTCTGTCTGTTACTTCAGATGAAAACAAGGAGCCCCTCCCCACGCCCCTCTGAGAGACATTTGGTTAAAAAGAACTCAATGGCGCTCTTGGAGGAGATTCAGGCGATAAGGTGTGTGTGGGGGGGGTTACCTTGGTTGCTGATTGGCTAATGGTTGCACAAGCCAAAAAATCGTTATGACATCACAAAGTGGCCAACATCTGATCAGCTGATTTTCAGACAGGTTTTTATATAAATGGATCAAGGCAAGGCAAGTTTATTTATATAGCACATTTCAACACAAGGCAATGCAAAGTGCTTTACAAAGATGAAAGACATTCATAGCATTTAAGAAACATATTATGAATTGATATCTAAAAACACTCATTTAAAAGTAATGATATCAAATGACATTTAAAAACACTCATTTAAAAGCAAAGATACATGCATCACAGTTACAGTGCAGTGTGAGATACACACATCTAAACGAACCACTCTTTGGAAAATTATAATCTGACCCCATGGTATCTTTTAGTTTTCGCCGAAACTATTCCTCTTTTTTATTTTTAAATGCACATAGTTAAGTTTACCTTGTTTTTCTAGGACTTTTTTGGTATCCTCCGTGAACCAGGATCTTGAAACCAAAACTAATTCCTGTACCCCTACCTTTTTAGTTTTCTCCAAAACTATTCCTCTTTTCTTTAAATGCACATTAGTTAAGTTTAAGTTGTCTTTTCTAGGACTTTTTTGGTGTCCTCCGAACCAGGGTCTTCTAACCAAAACGGCACACGTAGGGGACTTTATCTACCTACGATGGAACTTTAACTGTTCAAAAGCAGTTTGGAATCAAGAAGTGCATGCTGTAGCATGATAAAATCAGATTTTAAATTGGAAACGGCCATATCCAGAGAAGGAGCACATGAGTATACAATAGTGTCATCAGCATACATATGAAAATTGCATCTGATTACAAATATTGTTTACATATCATAAAAAGAGCAAAGGCCCCAAAATAGAGAATTTATTTCAGAAAACACTTTTGTTATATTCCATGGAATGCTCTTAATGTCCCGATAGCAATGAATATATTAAATAATTTGACAATAAATACATACAAAAATTAATTTCTGGAAGCCGTAGCGCTGTAAAAAGCACGACCAATCATCTGAGCCGGCCTGGCTAAAGTAGCTGGATGGCCTGCCTGCCTGTCAGCTTTCCATCTGGGCACAAACTTATCTCTGCCCTCATTGGTCATGTGCGCGTTCGTGTGTGTTGGAGGAGGGGCTCTGTAAGAAAGTCTGAAGGAGGAGGCATATTTTTTCCGGTTGTGTACTTTCTAATTCTAGCGCACTCAAGCTGGTTTCTCCATTCTTACCTTTAACTCTTTTTAGGGTGCAGATATATGTTTTATTTATTTCAAAGTGGGCCCATTTAATAATATTTTTTCCCCTTCAAATGTGCAGAGGACTCCCCAAGTGCTGTGTTTAATTTATTTTAAAGTAGGCCTGTGTATTATTTTTAATTCTCCTTATAAAAGTTCTTTGTTTCTTATTAGAGGTTAACAGTTTTATATCATGTAATCAATAGCATAATAAATGCAAAAAAACTGTAGTTTTTGTCTGATATAATAATACAAAACTATGAAATATGTTTTGCGGCTCCAGACAAAACATTTTTTGGGAAAAAGGAGCGAAATGGCTCTTTGGGTCAAAAAGGTTGCAGACCCTTGGGCTAAGTCAATAAACAATGCAACACAAACAGATTTGTTATCCAAAGCAGCCTTAATATCATCTAAGACTTTCAGACTGGCAGTCACAGTACTGCGCTTTGATCTGAATCCAGATTGCATAGGGCTAAGGGTATTGTGTGAATTTAAAAAAAGCTTTAGCTGAGTAGAAACTAGGGACTCAAGAATCTTTGATAACACAGAAATATTTGAGATAGGACGATCACCAGCTTTCAAGAGGGACGATAGAGCTTGCTTCCACACAGCTGGCAGTGTGTGAGTGGACAGGGAGAGATACAAAATATCAGTTAATGGTTGTGCTATAATCTGAGCTGCAATTTTTAAAAAGAACGGGTCGAGGTCGTCAGGCCCGACAGACTTTTTAGGGTCAATTGAATGCAAACCCTGTAAGACTTCAGAGACCGAGAAATAAGCTAAATCAAAAACAGGGGAGTTCATCTCTTGACTAGGGCTCTGAGTACGACCATTTAGAGAGTCATGACTTTGCTCATTTGACCAGCCTTTTTGAAGTGAGCATTGAAAGCATTAGCCATACCATCTGAATCTGAAATAAAATAATCACTGACCTTCAGTTTTTGTGGTAAACTAGAAACCTTCTTGTTCTGAAGTGATTTAATTGTTTTCCAGAACTTGGAATGGTCATTAAAACAATCAGTGGTTAAGCTCAGATCAGCTTTAGCTTTTTTAATAAGGGCTGAACATTTATTTCTGAGGACACGAAAAAGCTTATTTCGATCATGAATTAGATCAGATAATTCTCTAGTAAACCATGGAGTGTTCCTATTCTTAACTCTGAATTTTCTAAGGGGGGCATGTCTATAAATAATCGATAAAAAGTGATCAATAAAAAATTGGACGGCAACATCGACAGATGGAATTAACGATATGAAGTGCCATTTAACCTCCGCCAGATCGTGTAGGAAAGCCTGCTCAGAGAAGTGTTTGAATCTATTACCTATCAACACAGATATCAGCAAAGCTACTGGCAGGCATGTCCTGGAAAGAGTTGAGTGCCATACGCCCTTGAGCCTGGACCCAGCACATATCAGTGAGAGTTTGCTGCGTTTTGTACACACATTCTTAAAAGGCTTCGGTGACCGCAGATGGTGTCTTGAGGGGGGGCAGGTGGTTGACGTAGACACGGTGATGAAGACGGGGGAGATGGTGCGCGTCTCTGTGGGCGTCGTTGAGGGACGGGGGTATAGGACATGCTGCCAATCCTGCATATCGCCTTAATGCGGTCATTGAACTCCAGGAAGGAATTGGTGCCATCCTGTATCTCCTTCATGTGTTCAGCGATCTCAAGGAGGGTGAGCGAGGGTGAGTAGAGAGAGCTGTGGGGTGAAGGAAGAGTATCCTCAAAGGTGATAGGGGGAGTGAAGGGCAGTGGAGACTCTTCCATTTGTCTCATAGGTTTCCCATAATCAGAACATTCCTCAGGCGGGTGCAGTGATAATTCTTCAGGGTTTTCTGCGTGATGTGTTGTGTCTTTATCTTGTTTTGATTCCGCTTGTTGCTTGTCCTTGGCAGAGGGAACAGATTGATGACGCAGGCAGTTGAATATGTTAGAGATACACAATGTCACTCCTGACTTGTTCAGGCAAACTCCATTTGCCTTGAAAAGATGTCTGCGATCCCAGAAAAAGTTAAAGTTGTCAATACAATGACAGTTAAAATACAGACAGTTAAAAGCCAGGTGTTCAGTGCAAACAATCTGCTGAATCTCTCCACTCCTCTTCTGACTGGCGGTAGAGGGCCACTGATGAACACCTCCGCATTTAGAGAGCTGGCAGTTTCCAACAGACATTTAAAGTCTTCTTTCAGCACTTCTGACTCTTGTTTCACAACATCATCTGTTCCAATATGTAGTACCACATTCTTCACAGTCGGATGTTCAGCCCCAATATGCAGGATCTTCTCAGCCAAGTCAGAGACTGTATCCTTGGGAAAACAGAGTACTTTGGTGTTGTTCTTACTACACAGACCTTTTACATCTCTTACAGCAGAGTCACCCACAATCAGAGTTTCAGGCCCAGTCGTTAGCTTTCCCTCTAGCCTTTTACTTTTGGAGTAGCTATTGGTCCTTACCCTGCTGTGTGAAGAGGACGGGTTATCCAGGTCATCAGAAAGAGATCTCCGGCTCTCGGTCAGCGGAGCGTATCTGTTCTGGGTTGGCACACTTGGTGGTTTAGGAGGATTGTTTGTAGTTCTCCCTTTAGCAGCTGTCCACGGCTGTTTCCTAGTATGAATAGGGGTTGAAGAGGCACTCTTCCTGGGTGATAACAATGCAGGGCAGCCGGTCGCATCACATATTTCAGAGCGCTGGGCTCTGCCTGTTATCCGTCCTCCCAAATCCCATGGAATTGATTTCCAGGTTCACTTGTAGATTTATTACCCAGTACACAGCCCTCCTGTTCCTTGGAATCCTTGTAGCTGCTAACTAGCTTTGAGTTAGCATGCCCTTTTCCATTCTTTTGCAGCACTGGTAAAGTGGTGTCATTCCAACCTAGTCCATTCACTTCCACGTTAAATTCCAACCGCTGCATTTTCATTTCCAACATGGCCATCTTCTGTAGAAGTTTGTGGAAGTCATCTGTAGAGAACGGAGGCATTTTGCTGCTAACTGTTAGAAATTAAAATCAATGTTTTGATAGCACAATGTACCTTAAACATACCGTCAGATTAAATGCTATTTTATTCTGGAAAAAACAGGAAGTTCTCAATACCAAGCTTTTATTCTGAAAATCCTTCATGATGACATCCGGGACTACGTCCATTCGTATCATTAAAGTGGCTTTTGACGCCGTTAACATGTATTACATATACAGTTATGAAAGAGATAAGGAGGAGAAAAGGCATGTGGAAGTAAGCAATGAATGTAAAATGTCGAAATCCTCTGTTTAACGAAATATCAGACACAGAAGAACGAGGGGGGAAGTCCCCCTACGTCACCACAGCCCCCAGAGAGGGGGAGCGAATAGCCAGCAAGCGGGAAAGACGAAGGCTTGTGGTCTCTCTTCTTCACGGCCGCGACTGCGAGATGAAGCTGCAGCCTTTCTTTCCTCTCTGAATCATCTTATGCTTGTAACATTACTAGGGGTGTAACGGTGTCCCGTACTGTCACGGTTCATACGTCACAGTTTTCGGGAAAAGTAGTCACACGGCGAATACGCCTTTTTATACGAGTGGGAAAAAAGTCTGTCACTCAGGGCAGTATTACACGATAAATAATCCAGGGGGCGGTATTGCGCCTAAAAGCCAGCCGCCCGTAAATAACAAATGAAGAACAAGAACAAAACACAACAAAACGAACACAATACATGAAGAAGAACAGTTAGTAGCTATGGTGAGTTCACACAACACACAGGAGCTAGAAGACCCACCTGCTTCTTTTAAATCAGGTGTGTGGGAACATTTCAGGTTCCCTGTGGACTACAACAATGATGGGGTGCGAGTTGTGGATCGGACGAGGACGGTGTGTCGGCATTGTTCGACAGCGGTGCGGTATGCTAGTGGTAACACGTCAAACATGCTCAGTCACATCCGAGTCAGTCTCAGTCCCCAGCGAGAGGGTTTTCTCGACAGCAGGTGACATAGTTACCGCCAACAGATCTGCCCTCACTACTGACAACGTAGACCAGGGGCGGGGAACCTTATTCCTCTCAAGGGCCATTTCAATTTGTTCAAGATCCTCCGAGGGCCGTACAAATGGTTGACCTCTGCTTACAAATACTAAAATCACAGCCCATTCATTTGGCCTTTCTTTCATGCTGTGCAAAGAAAACGCAACCTCTGAATCCAGATATCTCACCATGACTCATGCATGCATGCACGTGCACGGTGTGGCGTGACCACCCAAACAGAAAGATATGGACACAAGATGTGTACAAATGTATTTAGTTTCCTAGCCATGGACATGATTTAAGTGTGGGGGGGGAACTAACCTCCCCTAGGGGGGTCCCCCGGGAAGATTTTTTTTTAAATGTTGAAGTTGAAAGCGTCAATCTGGTGCACTTTGAGAGCAACATTAAGAGATCTATGGAAACATCTCTCAACACCCAGATGAAACACAACTGGAAGCAGATTTATTTTTCTTTATGGATATTTTACAAATCACTCTCCCTTTCAAACTGTATTCGTGTTTATTAATAACAACTTTTTTTTACTGTCTTATAGTATTTTATACCTGTTTACTTTATTCTCTTATTTTTTTATAACTATAATGATCATATAAAGATGTGCCTTTACCTCACTGGTTGTAGAAAAAGCTTCTTATATTCGTTAGCATAGCTAGCTAATCAGATGCTAATAACAACAACGGTATTGACTGTATGCTCAGTGTGACGGATGAACAGATCGCCACTGGGCTTTCAGCTAAAGACACAGCCACGCAGAAACATTTGTACGGCTCCTTATGGGTACTGCCAGAGCCCTAGAGATACTAAGAGTTACGACACTCCCATAGACCTCCGTTGTAAAAAATGGCGGCGCCTACTTCCGGGGTATGGACATCGAAATAGTTCAACATATTGTCATTTGGGCGTTGGACCTCATTCACGCGTCCAGGCCCGCCTTAACCTGCCATCAGGCCCTGGGGCTGATAGGTTTTGTAGGCCCCCTATTTAAACAACACATGAAAGTCATTTATAGCCTCGGCAGGCTCTGTGATCGCACTTCTCCACTCTGCTCTGCGCGTGCCTGGTCCTCTCCTCCAGATGAGTGACGTATCGGGCCTCCCTCATGTATCTGTCCGGTTGCCGTTGGCTCCCCTCCACGTAGCAAGTCCTCGTCGTCCTCTCATCTCCTCCAACAGATAATGTCCCTCCTGTCTGTTCTTCCTCTCCCGCTACTCCATCGCTATCAGAATCAGACGGCCTACTTGGCTCCGAGGCCCCGCGGGCGGCACCGCTGCCACTCGGTACAGAACTCATCTGTCCTTTCTCCTCATCCTGGCCTACAGGTTTAAAATAACCTGTAAGCTTCGGCATTTTTTGTAATAGCTGCTTGTCTCGAAACTCCTTTTCCCTCAACAATTTCCTTTCCCGAGCGCCACTCTCAAACTTTTTCGTCTCAAACTTTTTCTCCTAAACAACCTTCATCTGTCACTCAATCACTCGCAATTTGAATAAGTCATATGTGAAACATATTCTCATTCTGATTGGCTGTTAAGTTGTGCCCACTGACTGTTACGGAGTCATCTCTGGAATCCATCGATCTGATTGATTAGCGGAGCAAATGATCAAAATACTACGGAAGGAAGATATTTTCGTTTGGATTACTTTTCTTGGGGAAGCTTGCGAGTGTGTGTTTGTGTATTTTTGCGTTTGTGTGTATTGTGTTTGTTTCCCGGGGAAAACACTCACGAGAAACACAGGCTGTTGTTATGCCTGCTGTGACGTCAAGTTACTCCGTTCTCCGCTTGTAATTATGCCGAAGCTTCAAAGTTGTATTTATCATCTGAATTTGCCGAAACAATTTTAATTTTCTGAAAGCCAAGACTTTGTTTATTTGAAACCAGATGAAAACAAACTGTAACGGACCCTGCCGTGTTATCTATGATTACTATACGCCTTCCTTCATAATGTCAGCCGGAGGGAGGAGGAGTGAGTGGCGAGTGAGAGCTGTCATCTTCCCTTTACAAGCTTCAAAAATGTATTTATCGTGTGATTTTGGAAATAAAAGTTTTCATATTCTGAAAGCCAAGACTTTGTTTATTTAAATGTTTTGTAAAAACATCCGAAATAATTTTTTCTTTTTTTTTGTAATTACATTTTTTTTAAAAACTTTTTTATTGGCTCATGATAGGCCCCTGATCTCCGTAGGCCCCTGGGCTTCAGCCCAGGTCAGCCTGTGCATTAAGGCGGCCCTGGGCGCGTCGATTAGTTCCAGAGGTAAGTTGCTGAAATATCGAACTCTTTTGAATTGTCAACTGTCTATATTGTATCAGAGGCCCTTTATGATGCTTATACTGGTCTTCATTTGTATATGCACAGCGTAATTATCTATATTTTATCTTGGTTATGTCAACCCATTTTGCTAGCATTGCCTGCTAGTTAGCTAGCGCGACTTCGTCAGCTTTGATTTGAAGGTAAGATTTCAGTATGAATCGCTAGCAGCTTATATATCAATGATGCTGGGTAACTAACAAGCAGGATTTAGATTGATTATGTGTTTTTATTGTTATTTTGGTTTTTTCTGCTGAACCTGACCGTGTCAGCCATCCTTAGTCGGCTTTTTCTGTATGATATGACTTAACTGCTTGCACTAGTAGAAATGAGGTGGCGTTTGTGATAAATATTTCATTGCATTTTAGGATATACTAACATTTCATTATGTGACATGTTGACTGGACTTAGTTTTTTTTTGTACTGTTCCGTGTTAACTCATCTTTACTGTACAACTAGCCTAGCGCTAATTTTTAATGTTTGATGGCATGCTTGGATAGATTACTTTGTATTGTAATATACACACTAATTTAATGATTGCTCTTCAAAGGTATTATTCAGTCTTAAAAAAATAATAGCCTACTGAATAGGCTACTCTACAGCAGTGAATGAAGGATGAGCCTAAAACATGGTCATGCATCCAAAATGTTTATTTTTAACAAAATAAACACTTTAAAAAAAATAATTAGCACTTTTTTTTTATTCAGCTTCATATGTCAGCCTCATATGGCTGTTGCTGCTGCTGAAGGAGGGGGCTGCTGCTGGAGGAGGGTACTGCTGCTGGAGGGTGCTGCTGCTGAAGGAAGAGGAGGCTGGAGGCTGCTGACGGAGGACCGGGAATGGAGATGCCAAGTACATCGAGTAAGGTGTTTGGCAGTGGCCTAGATGTTATGACCTTCGGTGCAGAGGTCTGTTGGGTCTTCTTTGCCTTCTTACTCTGACTCTTGCTGCCAAGATACCCTTTATGTTTATCCTTCTTCTCAGCCCTGATGCACTTTGATGCAACCCTTAACCTCAGCCTGATGTATGTTGAGAGGATTTTTTTCTTCAGGTCATGGCATGAAGGCAGGTTGCTGTCCAGCAACATGGGTTCTTGTTCCAGCTGTGACACTGCATTTGAGGACTCCATGAGGGAAACGCTCGTCCTCACACGGAACAGCTGCTCCACGTTCTGAACACGGGTGAAAACCTCATCTGATGGACGGTAAAGTGCACCCCTTTTAAATTATTTTAATACCAGCAGACCAGCTCTCTCATTTATATCCTGTAGTGCCACAACAGAACCTTAGTTGTATTGCTTTTTTCACGGTGTCTTTCCCCCACCGTATCCCACCTTGTTTTGATTGCCCAAGTGCTCTAATTTGGTCTGTGTTGAAGATTTTTTGAAACTTTAGATTAATCAAATTGTGTTTTTTTTTAAAATGCCGAATGAATCCTCTTCTGGTTTACCAGAGCCCTCTCGGCTCTCTTTCTTAGTAATCTCTCCCTTCTCAGTTGCCTCATTAGATCCTCCACATGAGCCCGGTCACAACTGGCCCTTGGCAGTCTGGTCCCTGGAGCACCTGACCCTGGCAAACTGGCCTCTTCACAGCTGACCCCTGACTGGCCCCTGGCACACTGATCTCTGGTAAGATGGCCTCTTGATTTTCGGCCCCTGACATACTGGCCCCTGGCAGTCTGCTGACATCTGTCTCACTCTCTCTGTCTGTCCCTTTCATTCTCTTGGAACTCCACCTCAATATCGCTCTGAATCTCTGTAACAATAACAAGGCAATGGCTGTTATTTGTGTATGCTGCCTTTAAATGTGCACCTATTGTCGTTTAAGGGTACACTATACTCCTATAGTATAGTGACATTCATCTAAGTTCGCCTATTGGCAATGTTACAGTATGAAGAGATCTGTAGATTATGTACATGTGGTATATGAATCTTCAGAGAATCCCTGAACCCTGGTAGCTTTGAAGCTGTATAATCTGAAGGTTGCATGAGGAGTGTAGTCTATCCTTGAATTATATAACATAGGAAACATTGTTAGGTTCATATATCATACCAATGTTTGATGTGCTAGGTAGTAATAGGTGTGGTCATTATTCCTGACAGCTGGAGGCATACTCCTTGACGTGAATGTTCTCCTTTTTCGGTTTAGGCCGATGTATAAATACTGTTGGAACAGCATCTGGCCTCAACCTCAAATTTCCTCCTGATTTGTTGCCAATATATTGGTCGTCTTCAAAGTGTACCTGTAGGTAGGTAGGTTTGATCAGTTTCCCCTGCACACTTCAAATGTCATTGAAGAGTCATAATTCTCTACACTTGGAAATACGATGCCCTTTAAAATGTTAACAAGTCATGTCACCTCTGTGAACATTACTTACACGACAGAGTTTTCTGCTGTTGTGGTCCTCTGTCAGACACAGGTTTTGTCTGTTGACCATTGCCATCCATCTCTTCCTTCTCTCTACATCCTTAGGGAAGCCATACATCCGGAACCCCTTCTCGGATCGATTAGAGCACCCAAATGCTATGTATGACAACTGATCTATTAAAATGCAATATAAACGAAAGTGCCATAATATTTATTGTGCAAACATTTTAACATGAATATTGCTATGTCCTCTGTTCAGTCTGCTCCCAACTGTATTCTCTCCCCTTATTCACCACTGTTCCTATTCTTGCTCTGCTTTTTAGGGCCCAGGAAACAGATGAAGAGGATGTCCCTTTCACAAGGAACCTTCTTGTTTTTGTCAAAATGGTTAGGCCCCTGGATGCCCTAGACTAGAGTTCTGTATTGCTTTTTTGTAAATAGTTGCTTTTTTGTAAATAGTTGTTTGTATTTGTAAAATGCCCCCACCCACAATTGTTGTTCGCACAATTATGCTTGTGCGAACAACAATTGTGGGTGGGTGCTTATTGTGCTGCAGACGTTGAAGGACCTGAGTCTCCTGAGGAAATACAGGTGAAAGGTGAGGAGAGGTCATCGCTTGGAAGGTGTTATATCCTGTGGTGTCTCAACAGAACTTAATAGAATTGCTTTATTGTCTCGTCGCTGGATCACCTCCCCCTGGCAAAGTGGCCTCGTCATTTTAATTTTTATTGTTGACAAACAAACAACTATTTACTGATGCTCCTGTTGAACCTGGTTCAACAGGAGCTTCTGTAAATAGTTTTGTAAATAGTTTGAATATTTATCATAGTATCATTTTCAGTCTCCCACTCTCTCAATTTAATTTATCGTTTCTTTGCCCCACCATATATTTTGTTGTCCAAGGGCACTAATTGGTCTGTGTTGAAGATTGTTTTACACTTTAGATTAATCAAAATTGTGTTTTTTGGCTGAATTAATCTTTTTCTGTTGAACCCTAACCCTCTTTGTTCTCATTCGACTTTGTTTTGTTCTAACACACATCACTTTTTCCATACACTGTTCTTAATAAGTAATAGGCTACCAAGCTTTCCGTTGTCACCCTGCCTCTCCAAATGCAAAACTGTCAATAAAAAGTATGCAATAATGCAATTACAGCTGAAAAAGTACTTGGGTGTGTGTGTGTTTTTTTAATATATATATTTACCATTCAATAACGCAATCGCTGCTGTCTGTCTGTCCCATATAAGAACATGACAACACAGCGCAACTATACTACGGACGTGACTGACCTGACAGTGACGGCAACATAGCCTGCTTGTGCTACCACACTTTCCCCTCAAAATATCGTTAAATAACGAAACTTGTAAATATTGCCAATCCATACAAAGTGTAACCACATCATGTAAATATGAAAGCAATCTTTAAAAAATAACAGTGTTGGTTTAATCTATGACTATTTTGACCATGTTTGTGCTGTTTTTGCCATAGAGAAGCATTGCCACGGAAGTGCGTTTTGAACTATCCCGGCATACATAAACCACGTGACCGGCTGGCGGCGACATCAGAGAGTGTCGTAACTCTTATCTCTCTATGGCTCTGGGTACTGCAATGTGTGGAAGACCCGGAGTGACGTTCTGGTGCTCTCCGTCAGAACTGGACCCCTGTCACACGAGACCTATACCACGTGATGACACTTTAGGCTCGTGTTGTGTTCAAGGACCCTGACCTTGGCCAGGAAAAACTCTTTCATTTTTTTGCGGTCTAAATTTCTTTAATTTTTTTCTTTTTTGCGTGTGTTTATAAATTACCTCGAGGGCCGTACCAAATGGTCTCGCGGGCCGTATACGGCCCGGAGGCCGGAGGTTCCCCACACCTGACGTAGACAAACTCATCTTTTTGAAGACAAACTTGAAAATAGAGTAAAGCTTGAGTACCTTTATTTAGGCATAATGGCCTCACACACTCACAAGTTAATTATACATGTTAGACATTGCTCCTAAAGGTACAGATTTTATGTTCTTATTATTTATTTGAATATGATCAAGACATTCTTTTTAGTTGTACAGCTTATTTAACCTTTTTGTCAGCCATTATAAATAATATGGCCATCTGAGTGTGTGTGTGTGTTACTGTTTGTGGTTTGTTTTTAACTGTGTAATACAGTTAATGATTCCAAATGTTAGAGTTCCTTATTTTCATACCAAAACTTGCTCTACTGTTACAAATAAATAACAGCAAAAAACATTATGCATTTGTGACTCTTTTTTGCTTTTCCTTGTTGTACCAAACCTGTAGCGAACCGTGACCCCCAAACCGAGGTATGAACCGAACCGTGACTTCTGTGAACCGTTACACCCCTAAACATTACCGCGCCATTTAATTAAAGTACCATTTGAACCTTCTCAGAGACTCCATTTAGTCTCCTTTTAAAGCTTCTCTCCTTTTAAAGCTTCTCTCCTGGACGTGAGAATAACGAACACAGCATAATACTTGCTAAATAGCATGCAGTACCAGGCTTTAGCTGTTGCTAGGCCACGCTACTGTAAGACTGAGGTCGTCGTAAAAATATTTTATCTATTTACGAAGAGTAACTGTCCCAGTGATAAGTTGATATTCAGGAGCCGCTGCTCGAAGTTATCAGAAAATAAAAATAGGAAAATCAGCGCGGCGCAGCGGGTCTGGTGGAATAGCACCCATTGACTAGAGTGGCCGCGATCGCTAAAAACGCCGCAGACGCTCCTGGTGGGATTAGGGGGTTAGGAAGCAGGAAGGTTGTTCCTCTGGACAAAAAGAGAGAGAATATTTTTTTCCTGAAACTTTCAGAATCTCTTTACACAGAGGGGACACATGTTTATGTATAAAAGACATGAAAAAGTGGATTTTGCATAAGAGGTGACCTTTAACTAAACTATTCATTCTCGGGCCCATATTCTGCTAATTTTCAGGTTCATATCAGTATGCAGTGTCTCTACTGTGACATGTCTCCATGCTTTAATGTTCAAAAAGCTATTTTTTTTTCTCATACTGTCTGTGCTGCAGCACCTCTTTTCACCCTCTGTCTGAAACCAGAGCCCAGTCTGCTCTGATTGGTTAGTCTCCAGATTTCTAAATATTTATAATCTAGTGATGCCGAATGATTCCTGTAAAAATATGTATTGTTCTTCTTGTAAGAAGTATACTTGTTTGCTGTTAATTTAAGTTTTAGCATGAACAACAATATTCACATGTTCTACTTTATGGCACATCATCCGCCAAAACCTTCAAAGTAACAACCTTAGACCAGAGATGGGGTCGTTACTAAAAAAATGTAATATATTACATATTACATATTACTTTAAAAAAAAGTTATATATTACACTACTTCGTTACTCTCTACTCTACTCGTTACTTTACTCGTTAGTTTACTCGCCGAGCACGTACGAACTGCGCATGCATGAGTGGCAATAACTCTCCTTACCAGCAGGCGGCGGTAGTGTGTATTCATCATTCAAAACAGGCAACAACCGGAAGACAGAGAAGAGGAACAGACTAACAAAACATCCATATAGATAGAAGAGTTACGACAACGGAAGTCTAAAAACGGTTATCGTCACGTGGTTCATGTAGACGAGGATCGTTCCCCGGAAGTTCATGGCGGGCAATGTGAATGCATTGATAACAGGAGATAGAACTACGATTTTTGGTAATTATTAGTGAATAAAGGTTTTGATTTGCAATATTTATACAACAAATCGATATGTGTAGGCTATGTATTGACATCAATATGTTTTAAAAAATTAAATTAGCTAATATTAAGTGATAATATTAGGATTAGTGTGAACAACTAGTTTACATGTTAGGCTAACAGTGCCTTGGTTAAAGAGCCTGTTGCTGTTTATTTATAGCTTTGAATTCTTTCAAACCAATAGTATCTTCTTAAACCTGTATGGTAGTCAGGAGCATCACTTTCTAATGTGTATTGATATAGTTAGAGGGAGGGGATCTAAAGTAATGCTTTAAAATTCAGATTAGATTCATTTCTACCATGTTCTTAAATTCATGGTAGTTTCAGTAATCCCATGGTAATTGAGGACACAAGTTATCTAAATGACTAATGTCATCTTTATGGCTTTCAGAAAGGACAGGAGACCGACAGGTGACTATCAAAGGACTAGCAGCAGCAGCATCATGATGATGATGATGATGATGATGATGTTAAATGTGTTGTTTTAGGAACATCCATTGCAAATACATGGAATTCAATACACATTGAATAGCATATCATGCAGTTTGTCTGTGCCTTTTCCTCCGTGTTGTCCTGGTTTGCTGTGCTGCCTCCTAGTTGCCACCACGGTTTGCTGTGCTGCCTGGGGAAGCTCAAATCGCTCAGAGAAAGGAGTACGAATGTACGGCTTCCCCACTGACACAGAGCGGAGGAAGCAGGAGCAATTTCACGACCAACAGCAAAAAAAAATGTGATGTAATTTTATACAAACACTGCGTTTGCACTTTTTCACAAAACGAAAACCACACCATTGGGAAAGCTTAATGTTTTGTTTAATACAAAAAACAGGAAAAGGCTTGAAAAACACAGAGTTGAGACTCAGGGTGCAGGGTGAGGGTGAGGGTCTCAGTGCAGGTATTCAGGCTCCATTGAATCCCCCTCTGGTTCTTGTGCTGAAAGCGGGAGTAACAGACAGGAGAAAGGGTTGTACACACCTATAGAGCACACCTATTGGATGGGAAATAGCCTTGGGGAGATAAGGTGTTTAATTATATAAAACAGTAGTATTAAACTTACCTTGTGTTTTCACTCTCACTTCAGTCCCTCTCCCTTTGCCATCAATCCAGAATCAGCTGAGCTGCAACATTATACAGACAGGTAATAATCAACAGAATCACAAGGACACAATATGGCTCTGCTAAAAACACTCACTCTTACACGCACCAAAGTTATATTTATCTAATATTTAACTCCCTCCACCCCCGCATACAATCCCGTTTAGAAGCCCCTCTTCTCTAATTCAACATGTTGGACGAAATGACATTAAGAGAACGGAATTTACAATTAAAAGGCTGTTCAACGTGTGTTGCTAACTTGATCGGTATCCTAGTTTAATCTGTCATCTGTAAACGTTCCCTAAATCTACTAATTTAGGGATAATCCACTGACATCCTTTAATACACATGTTAATTTGAATCTGATGTACTGATAATATCCGCAATACAAATCTTTAAACTTATTCTTACCTTTAAAAATCCGTCACGAACGGTGTATTATGCTGCAACTCCACAGCTCTGCCAGCCTTGGCGCTAACTTCCGGGGAACGATTAAGAGGCTCCACGATCCGCCATTGCTGTAAAAAAGTGGTCCATTGGAGTGAACGGAGATGACGTAACTCTCAGTCTATATGGCGCTGGCGTGTGCGTTAGCTTCACCTTAGCATGTGTTCGTTGCAGGTGTGTGTTGAGGTTGGACGTGGTGTTTCCAGCAGTGGATAACAGCTTCTGGCCTGGACACAGTTTGCACCTCACCGTCACATTCCTGTCTATTCTTCGGACGAACTCAAAATAATGGGCATACCTCCACCCTTCGAAAGTTATCACTGACTCAGCCATGTTTATGCAGCACTGCACGTGGAGATGTGGACACGCTCGCAGATTACGTACATATAAACCTGCGGCGGAATTCCCTCTTGTGTGTCAGTGTGATGATTATGACTGATTTTTAGTAAGTAACGCATCTCGGGGCAATGTTAGTAACTGTAGTGTGATTACTGAATTATAAAAGTAGCGCGTTACACTACTCCGTTACCGACAAAAGTAATATTATTACACACCCAATTCTGCCTGGGACCGATATCAGCTAGAAATGACACCTGGGAACCAGAGTCCGTCCTTGTGATTCGTGTCAACAGCCCTCCGATACAATCAGCGCCTGTCAGCGTAAACTATTCTAGCTTGTATGGGACATGATATTGAGCGGTCGGGCATCTCTCCTTCCAGCTTGGAAATATTTGCTTTATTTCTCTTAGTCATTCCTGTGAGACTTTACACAGCCCAATGTGCAATTTTCACAAACTATCATGCATTTAAAGTAAAGGGTATTTCAATCAGTGATTTCAAATTATGTTATTCATAAATAAGCTTTTAGGTTAAGAAAACACTAATCTCAATTAGGATGGTTATACCCATCTTGAATCTTGTTCAAATAATGAATCACTCATTACACATTGTTCAATCTATTTATTTGGCTTTTTATATTCAACAAACGTAGCTCCAGGCCTTATTCTGGCATGTTTTCATATCAGAATTACAGCATTTACAGCCAAAGATTGATAGAAGAAGTAAATGTAAAAAGTATATCACCGAGTGACTCATTAGAGGCAGGAGGAAGGAATCTGGGTCATCCCGATCGTAATATCTCACAGCCGAGTCGTCCTCACATTCAGTATTGACAGTCTGGGAGGTTTGCATACAGAAAAGCTATTACTATGCAATAATTCAAATAAGTACAATCTATTGGAATGGATTTTGGAGTTTATTCAACAGAATAAATATTTCTTGGCATTTATCATTTCATCTGGGGGGCCAAATTGTAAGCAGCAGCGATTGGGATAATCTTGTTTTGCTGAATCGCAGCAGCGCTACAAACAAGCAGGGGATTAGTCAACCCTGCTGGAGATTTTTAGTTTTTATTCCCTGGAGAAGACAGATAGTGGATGGCACCTGGGGCAAGGGCTTGATTTCTGAACAGTTAACATTGATGTTTCCTCGCTGCAAGAGCTGCTGTCTGTCTGGACAATATTTCATATTGATAATAGCATTTCAGGGCGCTTGAGTAAATGGAGTTGGATACTGCAGGTGACAGCGTGAGGTGACCTTATCAAACTGTGATAAACTGGAAATGGGAAACTGAAATCAAAATACCATCATGGAGAGGCAGCAGGATTCATCTGCTATTCTTTCACCGGCCAGTCAGACAGGGGAAAAAGATTGTATTACATGGTTAGTGGAAGCTTCACAGTGCTGGCAGCGGGATCCAGTTCATTTTCCATAAGATGGCCAAACATGAGATGATCTCTCTGACTCACTCAGGCTCGGCTAATGGAGGCGCGTCACGCCTTCTGAGCAGTGAGTTGTTTTGGGGTAGGGGGTCATTTATTATTCAGATAAGTAACAAACAGCAATTTGGACCTAATTGGGTCTTAATGACATCTGATCACTCACAAACACAAACATTCAAAAGCATACGCACACACACACGCACACACACGCACACACAAATTAGCACAAAATGGTACGTCTCTTTCTGAGCCCCAGAGCATGAATATAAACTCATTCTGTCGAAGTCTCTGGGCAACAACTCAGGTCAGGACAAATTGAGAGTCTTTGCAGGAGTGAGTGAATTGTAAATGAGCAAGATGAATATCGACAGACACAGACTGACTTAGAATAAAATGGAGGGAGCTCACACACCCCTCCAAACCTCCACATAAACACACGCACAAAAGATACGGACTCATTAGCATAAATTGTTTACGAGTGTACAATAAATGCCTATCAGAATAATCTCACATCCCCTTTAGAGAAACATCTCTTACCTGGAAAAAAGAACAAGAGAATGTGCAATTAGTGTGGAGGAATGAAATCCTAGTGCATGTTGTGCTGCTAAACATAATGTATAGCTGCTTTTTTTAAGTCCAGAATATGACTGTCATCAGGCAGTTGCAGTCACTTTGAGTGATGTGGAATACATCCCTGTCTGACATAGTGCTATTGTGACTGATGGAGCATCATGTTGCACCGAGTCCCATCACACTGTCCCAGGCATGTCTCAAATCAACACCACATTGGTTGCATTTGTAAGTAGCATATCATATCCCATCCTATTAACACTGTATTGTTCGATGTAATGAACGTCTCAAGGACAAAACAAAGGGCAGCTCTCTATCTGCCTACAGCCATAGGTGTAACACGATGAGCCTTCTCTCTCCAGCTACAACATGCTGTCCCAGCAGATGTCAGTGTTACTCAAGCCATGCAAAAGGCCTGACTGACTGTATGTACAGCTGAACAAAGAACACAACACTTCATTGACTGTCTGCCAACATCATTCACATCGCAGAAATGCCTTCAAATTGTAGACAAATGGACTAAATATTCTAAATGCTAAGTATGTACACATGTACTTGATGAGCAAACATTGTAAAGATGCAACGGAGGGATGAGGAGGAGGAGAAACAAGCAGCACTTCTGCAGCTGAGAGCGAACGCCTGCAGCTCTCAGCGCGCTCATCCATTTCAAAGCAGGGAAAGCCAATTATATGAGGTTTTATTTCACAAGTTTGACAAGTCATTCCGGTGTGTAATGTGTGTGTTTCATGGCCTGTTTGTGTGTGTTTCCTCTGTAATTGATTTTTATTTTTTCAAGAATGGAATTCAGCCCAACATACTTCCATCAGGAGAAACATGCTGAACCTTTACACGATGCCAAAACACATGGAAATGAAGAAACATCTTCACCAACTTAACAACACAGCATTTTAGAAAATATTCACCAACTTGTGTTTTGAGCTTCTTGCAGTGTTTTGTATTTCCAGTTTTTTGTTTATGCAGCGCTTTTAGTAAATGACGCGCATGTTTTGTCAGGTTTGTGAAAATGTTTCTTAAATTATTTGTTTTTGGCACATTCTTGCTTTGCATCGTTTTTTGAAAGTGCATTGTGTTTCTGATGGAAATACTTCAGGTCAGGTTTGCACCTGTTGGCCATCGTATAATTTGTAATACAATTATAAATGCTATATGCATACTGCCTTGATACATTATGAAGTAATACTAGTCATAATAATAATAATAATAAAAATAATAATAATAATAATAATAATAATAATAATAATAATAATACTAATAATAATAATAATAATAATAATAATAATAATAATAATAATAATAATAATAATAATAATAATAATGCATTTATTTTATCAAGTGCTTTTAAAAATATATAAAATAAAAGTCAAATTGAAATCAAGCTAATAAAACGACATTGAACACACGGACACAACATTAATCACACTTTAAATTGAGAGATAATGTTAAAAATGTCACAATCCACAATGCTTTTCTGTTGGGTATCAACCTGTTGTCCAGTTGTTTTTTGCCTATTTAAAGAAACACAATATTGGCATTTATAAATATAAACTCTTCTGTATATGATATCAAACATATGTAGTTTTACATGTTGAAGCTGTTAAAGTACAAAGGACAAAAGAGTCAGTCAGGACGTGCAGAACCCACAGCCGATATTACACTGACACTCATATGATTATGAGAATAGAGAGGAACAGCCATACACACAATGTGACAACAACCGAGGAATCACAGGAAGGTTACGAAGGAGGAGGTATGTCATTGCAGGAATCAAGCATCACACTTATTTAACCAGGATTGAGCTCAAAGAGAGGATTTCATTTGTATGTACTCATGTCTATAATGAGCTGCACAAGGACAGACAACTGCTACACCTCACCCCTCTCGCCTGCAGCAGCAAACTGCTTCCGTCCTGAACCATGTCATGTGTCTTTGATGTATTAAGTACAAGACTCAGTGCAGAAAAAAGGCATCTGCAAACGGTGGCAACTGTCCTGAAGAGACTCCAGGGACAGACTAAATGAGTTCCAAAATGTGTTATCTGGAAATAAATATATGGATGGATGATGTTGCTTTTTATGGAGCAGAGCTGCGGGTACTAACAGCAGATGTTTGGTTTTACTCCAATAAAGATTTTCTGGGACAACCAGAACTTTATAAAGTCAAAGTTCATAGGAGTTGAACTCAGCAGTGATGTCATAAGACACGCTTTGCACACCTATGAAGTACAGTGTATTCAAAAGACATTACATCAGGACTGGCATTATATCAACCTTCGGTGATCATCGATGGAAGGCTCTAGCAAGACAGAGAAAACATCCAATGTCCAATATGACTAAATCCTGCTCGGTGCTCTGACCAACATGACTTCACCTTCTGAACCATCCTCACTAAACAGAAGTACAAACCACATTAACAGAAATAAAAGGCTGAATATGTTGTCGCTGAAACGCTGTAACCAGCTTTGCAGCATCTTCTCAAAAAATGCTAAACATGCTTGCATTGAAAACGAATAATGAACCCAGAAAGAACATTACTTCTATATCTAGTATCCCGACTTTAGACAAAGAAGAGCCTGGCATAGTATGTTCAGGTGCATGGCTTGTTGTCTGGCTAGATGATGACTCTCAGCCAAATGCAATATGGTATCCATATTCTACAACAAGATAATGAGGAATGCTGGCTTTACATTATGGGAGAGAAACTAAGGCAACTTCATCAATGAATGTTGATCATTCTCTAGCCCTACAGTGGTTGGCATAGCATGGTGCTAATAGGAAAGACTGTCTGGGATATTTCTTTGGATTGCATCTGGTTGGTGATGTATAGCAAAAACAATAGGTTCAACCTGTCATTAAAAACAACATGGAGCGCTTCAGCGTAAAGAGAAAATACCAAAAATAATAGATTTATTTTGTTAGCGCTTTTACAGGTGCTCAAAGACGCTTTACAGATATAGTGAAAAGAAAAGAACAACAAATAAATATATAGTTAAAGTTAAAGTCAAATAATACAAAACAATCACACATTAAAAGCCAGATTGAAGAGGTGAGTTTTTGTGAGTGTTTTGAAGGTGGTGAGGTCAGAGCAGTCTCTGATGGGTTCGGGGAGTGAGTTCCAGAGGGAGGGGGCAGCGATGGAGAAGACTCTGTCCCCCCAGGTCCGGTGATTGATGTGGGTGGAGATAGATAGGAGGTTGGCTTCTGATGAGCGGAGGCAGCGGGAAGGGGTGTGGTGGTGCAGCAGGTCTGTGAGGTAGGGGGGGCCTGATTGTTGAGGGCTTTGTGAGTAATCAGGAGGGACTTTGAAGTTGATTCTTTGAGCGACGGGGAGCCAGTGGAGGTTCTGGAGGACGGGAGTGATGTGGTCTCGGGAGCGGGTGTGGGGGAGGAGGTGGGCAGCAGAGTCGATTATTTGACGGACGGGGAGCCAGTGGAGGTTCTGGAGGACGGGAGTGATGTGGTCTCGGGAGCGGGTGTGGGAGAAGAGGCGGGCAGCAGAGTTCTGGATATGTTGGAGTTTATTGAGGAGGTTGGATGGTATGCCGTAGAGGATGCTATTGCAGTAGTGGAGTTGTGATGTGATGAATGCATGAATCAGGGTTTCAGCAGCAGAGGAGGAGAGTGATGGGCGGAGACGGGCAATGTTTTTGAGGTGGAAAAAGGCGGTCCTGGTGATGTGAGTGATGTTGGGGTTGAATTTGAGCTGACTGTCAAAGATGACTCCGAGGTTGCGGATGTGAGGGGGGAGATAGAGTGTGGCTGTCAATGGTGAAGTTGAAATTCTGGGTGGCTTTGGTACGGGATGGGTGGCCGATGATGATGATGTCTGATTTGGCACTGTTCAGTTAGAGATAGTTTGTTTGCATCCATGATTTTATTTCTGAGAGACAGTTGGTGAGAGTGGAGTGTGTTGTGGGGTGATGGTTTTTGTTGAGATATAAAGTCGGATGTCGTCGGCGTAGCAGTGAAATTGAAGGTTGTGGCGACAAATTATTTTGCTAAGGGGGAGCATGTAGAGGATGAAGAGGAGGGGGCCAAGCACCGAACCCTGGGGGACGCCTTGGGACAGAGGAGCAGTGGAGGAGGTGCAGTTGTTGATGTTGATAAACTGATGTCTATCGGTGAGGTAGGATTTCAGCCAGGAGAGTGCAGTGTCGGTGATGTTGAGTGATGATTCGAGGAGGGATGGCGTGGTTGATGGTGTCGAGGAGTATGAGGATGTTCAGGTTGCCGGAGTCAGAGGAGGTCGTTTGTGATTTTCAGAAGAGCCGTTTCTGTGCTGTGTTTTGATCGAAAACCAGATTGAAATGGCTCAAATAGGTCATTGGAGCTGAGGTGAGATTTAAGTTGTGAGGCACGGACGCGTTCAAGTCTTTATGACAGAAAGGGGAGATTTGAGATGGGCCGGAAGTTGGACATGATGTCAGGTGTGAGTCCAGGTCTTTTGAGAATGAGTGTGACAGCAGCCAGTTTGAGAGAGGGGGAACTGATCCAGATCTGAGGGAGGAGTTCATGATGGTGGCGATGAGTTGGGAGATGGCAGGGAGGCTCTCTTTAACACATTTGGAGGGCATTGGGTCAAGTGTGCAGGTGGAGTTAATTCCAGTCAAGAAGTCGGACAGTTGCATTGGGGTCACAGGAGAGAAGTGGGACAGGGGCTGTGAGGTGAAGGGGGGAGCCAGGAGGGGAGGTGGGGGGTGCTGATGAGGGTGTCAGATTGCTGTAAATGTTGCTGATTTTGGTTTGGAAAAACGAGAGGAAGGAGTTGCACTGTTCGGTGGTGAAGGACGAGGTGGCGTTGTCACAGGGTTTGAGAAGTTTGCTGATGGTGGAGAACAGACGCTTGGGGTTGCTGGAGCCAGACTGGATGAGTTGTGAGTAGTACTTAGACCGGGCTGCTTTGAGTGTGTTACTGTACTGCTGGAGATAGTCTCTGTAGATTTGAAGATGGACTGTTAGTGTGGTTTTCTTGTGTTGGCGTTCAAGTTGACGTGTCCTTGATTTCATTTGGCGGAGTTCAGGGGTATACCAGGGGGCGGAGTGTATGAAAGAGACATTTTTTGTTTTTGTGTGGGCCAGTTCATTGAGACAGAAGGAGTGGGTGCTGTTATAATAGTCCACAAGTTCAGATGGGTTTTCAGAAAGTGGGGGGGGGGAGACAGACATCTTGCAGGTAATGGAGGCAGTGATTGCTGAAGGTGAGATGGATTTGAGATTTCTGTAGGTTATTGTGCGTTTTTGCTTTTGGGCGGGGATGGGGATGTTGATGTCCATGATGATGGCCAGGTGATCAAAGATGTGGAGATTGAGGCTGGACAGATGATGGATGGGGGGGGGGAGACAGGGAGTAGAGCGGTGGCATGATCCGGTGAAGTGGCACTAGCACGGCGCGAGCTAATACTGGGGACCCGGGCAGCAGAGACCAGGAGCCAGATGACCGTGGAAGAAGGAGCGGTGTGAGTCCAGATAAAATGAGAATGATAATCCACAGCATAAGAGGAGAATAATTCCAGTGGTTTCCGGAGGAGAATCGTAGGAGGGGCTGACAACCTTTTTGCCTTTTAGTTAGGGTGGAGTTGGGGTGGAGACAGAAATGTTAGCTCAGCAGACTTCAGGGAGCCGAGGAGCATCTAGGTAGCAGCCTGCTAGGTCCGATAATGCTAGCTAGCAAGCGGGCTAGGGACCGGTGAGCAGGAAAGAGCCAGCAGGTAGGAGATGACAACACAAAGGTCAGTGTCGATTTGATAGAGAGATGCTGCTATGTTTGCTGATGACTGACGTTTAAAAAGTAGAGAGCCAGACAGGAGAGGTTCTGATCTGGACTAAAGAACAAGATTTGGGGCGGAGGAGCGGTGAACAACCAACACCAGCACCCTCTGCAACCCGGGAAAGTTTCAATCACAATCACTGTACAGTAAATAAAGTTGATAGCTGACTGCTGATTTAGAAGGCAGACTTTTTAAATACTTCATGAACTGGAAGCCAGAAGTATTTTAATTCAATTGTATGATTTGGCCCAAACTATATTCTGCTCTAGGGCAGGTAAGATGCAATTTATGTTATAAAGCAGAGTAGTTCATAGATTACCAATATGCATACATGCCAACCTTGAGACCTCAGAAATCGGGAGAATTTCAAAACCACCGCGGGGGGGGGTGCTAGTGGATCATCGCCGGAGCTGTATTAGATTAACATTAACATGCTTATTGTAGTGGTAAGTGCACTGCCTTGCGGCCTGTAGCACCATCCTTGATGAGGCATATGTGGGCTGGACCTGCATTTTACAGGACAGGAGTGAGCAGAGGGTCGAGTTGTCGATTCTTGTTCAGTTTTCTGTCACAATCTTCCTCACCCTCTCAGACTTTGAGTTGCGCGTGCTACTAAAGAGACACGCTACCATTGAAACCAAACAATGGTGTTGCTGTATTAAAGTCCGAGTGGAAACAGTCCTGAGTAAATCTGATTTTGACAGAAATCGGGAGAAATGTGGGAGAAATATGACCCCGGGAGGAAACCGGGAGAGGGCAATGAAATCGGGAGTCCCCCTTGAAAATCGGGAGGGTTGGCAAGTATGCCAATATGTCTTGCTGTAGATATGACAGAACTCTTAATTTCTAAGTTGGTCCCTTACTGTCCTTCTGCTCTTTTATTTGAAACCTGCCTGCAAGAAAAAGAAGAAATAAATAAACAAAATAAATGGTCCTGGTTGTTGCCAGTGTCATTGGATATGCAGATAACAATAAGTGAATGAAAAGACTGAATAAAAAGCAGCAGCTATATTCCAAATGAATAACTATGCAAAATAGTTTCTGTCATCCTTTATGTGCTGATATATATAAAGTTGTGCTGTCAGTCGATTACAATATTTAATCGCATGATTGTCCATAGCTAATCACGATTAATCGCAAATTAATCGCACATTTTTTATCTGTTCTAAATGTTCCTTCGAGGGATATTTTTAAAGTTGTTAATACTCTTATCAACATATATATATACATATATGCAAATGTTTGTTTATTATCATTTGATCAATGACAAATATTCTCATGAATATTAAACATAACAACCTCTGAACATTACAAATATCCGCCTCGATTCAACCTGGAACCTCTCTCATACAATAATACAATACCATACCAAGTGTGTGTGTGTGTGTGTGTGTATGTGTGTGTGTGTGTGTGTGTGAGTGTGTGTGTGTGTGTGTGTCTGTGTGGAGAGACACTGTGATGGATCGTTGGAGCTATGTGCAACTCAAGGCATATGCTCGAACGGGAGCTGTCTGGACGCTGCAATCATGTTGCGCACACTATCCGTGCTGAGTGTGCTGACTGTTCGTACAATGTCCCGCTGTCTGGCTTCCTGCATAAAGTCAAGTGCTCGGTGCAGTTGTTGGCGAAATGTCGCTCCTCTGTTTTCATTGAAACAGCTCCTTATATCCGTTAGCGCAGCTAGCTAGCATCAGATGCTAACAACAACAATACACGTAAGGTGTGCCCGTTCTCCCTCTCTCGCTCGCTCGCGCCACACATACACTCATACACACACCCTCCCGGTCCTCCCGATGGCCAGTCGGTGCCTGCCGGTGAGCGTGGAAGTGTGGTCTGCTGCAAGCGGGCAGCAGGAGCGGGGCTGTCAGCATCAGCTTGTAGATGGTATTTTAAAGTTTATGCGCTCTGAAACTACGGTGCGGCCGAGGACAAAAAAATACACATGCGTTAATCGCGTTAAAAAAATTATTTTTTTTTATTAACGCGTTAACTTGACAGCCCTAATATAAATATATTTTATTGAAAGGTATATTTAGTGATTAATGTTTGTACTTTTCTTAAGTTTGGGGATTCAGAGAAATATGAGACTGAAACACAATTGCCTGTGTCCAGAAGTAACGTATTAAAAACCAATATGTGTTTGATGTAGGGTCTGTCACGCAGGTGTCCTTCACTGCTGTGGATGTCAGAGGACGAAGGATGACAGGGATGTAATTGTTTCCATGCTTTGCTTGTGCCGATGTCTGTTACCCTGTTTCATCCAACTAAGTGAGAACATATTGTAGATCCTAAAAGCACACCTGAGACCAACAAACAATGACCAACAGATTCTAAGCTGGGTGCTGGCTGACAGCAGGCAGTGTGACCTTCAAGCAAAGCAACATGGATGAACATAGTTTGGCAGAAGCTAGAGGCACCATCCATCTTTCTGAGGAAAATCATATTAAACGGGCGTAAGAATTGCCTCAGTGGATAAATTGCCAATTTATTGGTAAGTAATTAATTTTTGGGTAGAGGAGAAGGTGATTACCACCCAGGCATGAAAGTGATACCTATGCAGGAGGAGTTCAGTCAAAGAGCTGCTTCAAAGGGACAGAGTGGCACCCGGTCTGTGTGCAGGATAAAGAGTGGTATTACCTTAACAAGCTAGACCTCCAAAGCATGAGCTTCCTCAACTGAAATGGAAATGTACAGTTAACTACAAGTGTGTTGGGACACTATTCTCTGACGGTGGTTTTACAGTATTTGAAGGAGTTATTGAGAGTTAAACGATATCTGTTTTACATTTGAGCAAATGCTTTGTTAGATTTAAAAAAAGTAAAGAGAGTCACACTTAATAGAAGGCTTAAGTTGTGACCAACCTATACTGGATTTTCCACTTTCCAATAAACTACTATACCTTTCCAACAGTTGAAGTTTCTTTTGGTCATTCTTTTTTTAAATAATTTGTTATTTATTATTTTTCTATTGGCCTCATCCGACAGAGAGAACTCCATACCAAGCTCACACCTGATTAATAGCCTTAAACTAAGAAATTTGAGTAAGAAATATGCGAAGTCCATCTTTATTTTTGGCAAGCTCGTTGCAATATTTACTTTCCAACAGTTGTTGGCTGGGCCAGTAAAGTACCTATGTGATCTATTTTACACAGAAAAAGCTACATGCTTTAGATGGAAATCGGAATGACGAGAGAAGGAGCAATGAGGAAAAGCCCCCTGAGAAGCTGCAAAGGTTGGCGATATTGCTCTCTGGGTATATACGTGTTAGAATAATTATAACTTGTAAACATACCTAGTATTACTGGTAATTTAAAGCTGAAATATTAGATATTTGGCTGCTAGGGGATAGAGATTAGAAACACACATGTCCACAATTGTATTAAAAAGTAGCTATGCTAACATGTGAGCAAACAATCAACCCAGTCTCACGGCATTTTGTATTTAATCTATTGATTCGTGTTCACCAACACGATTTCCCCCTTTTTTTCGTGTTACACAGAACGATTTTAAAAGCAATGTATTTCTATTGGTAGTATGTTTCGTGCCTGCACCACGTCTTTTTGTCCGGTCGGGTCTCGGAAGCTGTGTGGTTCATAAAAACATTTTCTTACTATCAATATCAAACCACGATTATTTATTTTATTTTAAATTCTATAATGTCTGACTTTTTTTGCCGTCCGTGAGGAAAATAAATGGGGCTTGGAAATAGTGAAATATGTATTTTTAAAATATTTGTTTCCTTCTAATTTGTTATTCTTTTCAAAATGTCACACTGTTATTTACTCAACAAAAACATGCAATTATCCTTGTTTTTATGTATTTGTTTAGTTCTATAATATCGGGCTTTTTTGCCATCCGTCAGGAACTGCATTTCACAATAAAGTCACCGGAAACAGACCAAGCCGATACACACCCACTGAACTGATTACCCAAGATCCTCAGCTATCGTTGAAGCTCGGTGATTGGATGTTTTAGCCGCAATGCACGTTGGGATATAGTGTTTACACGATATGAAATCCGAATTTAAAAAAAAATAAAATAATACTTTATTCCGAGTGTACTTGGTTTTCTCTTTGAAAGTCATCACATAACGGCATTGTAATACACGGTTCGGCTGCATTAAATATTACACATCTGGCGTAGTTCTTTATTTATAGAGCCCTGATTAGAAGACTTCTGGACAAACAGGAGAACTACCGCCACAACTGAAAACGTGACTTGGATCAAAAACATATCAGCAATTAAACAACATCTTCTATTTATTTTCACACAATACGTCTCCTTGCAGTATCAATACTAATTCGGCTGACTTTTATATTTCATCCAATTGGTAGATAGGTTATATTTACACCATAACGGTGCACAGCTGATAGACAGGGACTTGTAGTTTTTAAAGATATTATTGATTTTCTTTGAATGAAAGAATGTAAATACTGAGTTGACAGAATAGTCATGTCACAATTCACATGTTATGTCACGTTTGTAGTTTTGTCTGTGTTGGTGTTTTTCTTGTCTTTGGGTTTCCTGTCTTATTGTGTTAAGTGTTCACCCCCGTTTCCTGCCTGTCTGCTTTCTGTCTGTTTCCCTCCTTGATTACCCGATTGTGTTCACCTGTTGTCCTTGTGTTTCTCCTCCCCTGCCCGGCTGTTTCTCGTTGTCATGATTACCCCTTCTTGTATTTAGTCTTGTCTCTTTCTGTGTTCAGTGTTGGGTCATTGTTTGTTGGTGACTGAGTTCACCGGTGAGTGTTCCGTGTTTTGGGCATTATCTTTGAATTAAAGGGTTTATCAAAAGTTATCTGCATTTGGGTCCTGCTTCCTTCACTCGACCGTGACAGAATGACCCAACCCGAAATGGACCCAGCAGACGATCCTTTTGAGGTGGAGCTGCAACATTTCTCTTTTCCTTTGGAATGTTGCTACGATTGGTGGAGGGAAGCGTCCAGTGTTCGGCTGAAGGAGGCCGCTCTGGTAGAGGCGCACCGGTTGGTGATGGAGAAGCCCGACTTGGTGAAATACTTGCCTGACTGGATGTTGGACTTCCTCTGGAGGTGTGTTTTCCAGCCTGCTGATTGCAGACGTCTCGCAGTGGTCCGCCTGGGGTCAACCCATGCTTCTGCCCCAGTTCCTGCTCCTGTTCTGGAGTCATACGCTGGAACTCGTCAGGCTTATGGAGGCCCACGGAGTATTCAGGCGGCTGCTAAGAGGAGTCGTCGCAAGGCCAGACAAGGAGCCCGGGCCCCAGCAGCCATGGTTCCAGTCCCAGTACAGGCCCCAGCAGCCATGGTTCCAGTCCCGGTACAGGCCCCAGCAGCCATGGTTCCTGCCCCAGTACAGGCTCCCGCAGCCATGTTTCCGGCTCCAAGACCGCCCCACACAGTCATGATCCAGGCTCCAGAACTGGATCATACAGCCATGTTTCCAGCTCCAGGGCCGGCCCCAGCGGCCATGGTCCCGGCTCCAAGAGTGCCCTTTACAGCCATGTTTCCGGCTTCAGAGCTGAATCTTATAGACAGGATTCTGGCTTCAACAGCCATGATTCTGGCTTCAATTCCGGTCCCTGCAGCCATGGTTTCAGCCCCAGTTCTGGCCCCAGCAGCCATGGTCCCGACCCCAGCTGCCTTGGTTCCAGACCCAGAGCTGGTCCCAGCTGCCACAGTCCCATCTCGGGTTCCCTCCTCTGGTTCCTCCTCGAGTCCCCTCTTTGGTTTCCCTCTCGAGTTCCCTTCTCTGGTTGCTCCTCCAGTCTCTCCTCTAGTCCCCTCTGTAGTCCCTTCTCGAGTCCCCTCTCTGTTTCCATCTCCAGTTCCCTCTCGAGTCCCCTCTCTAGTTTCCCTCTCGAGTTCCCTTCTCTAGTTACTCATCTAGTCCCTCCTCTAGTCTCTCCTCTAGTCCCCTCTTTAGTCTCTGTTCGAGTCCCCTCTCTGTTTCCATCTCAAGTTCCCTCTCCAGTTTCCCCCTCTCGAGTTCCCTCCTTTAGGCCCTCCTCTAGTCCCCTCAGTCCCCTCTCTAGTTCCCCTCTCGAGTTCCCTTCTCTAGTTACTCCTCTAGTCCCTCCTCTAGTCTCTCCTCTAGTCCCCTCTGTAGTCCCTTCTCGAGTCCCCTCTCTGTTTCCATCTCCAGTTCCCCCTCGAGTCCCCTCTGGAGTTCCCTCCTTTAGGCCCTCCTCTAGTCCCTCCTCGAGTCCCCTCTCTAGTTCCCCTCTCGAGTTCCCTTCTCTAGTTACTCCTCTAGTCCCTCCTCTAGTCCCCTTTGTAGTCCCTTCTCGAGTTCCCTCTCCTGTTTCCATCTCGAGTCCCCCTCTCGAGTCCCCCTCGTCCCTTCAGTTCCCCCTCCTCGAGTCCCCTCTCGTGTTCCCTTCTCTAGTCCCCTCTGGAGTCCCCTCTCCAGTCTCCTCTCGAGTCCCCTCTCAAGTCTCCGCTCGAGTTCCCTCTCCATTCCCTATTCAAGCCCCTACGCAAGTGTTGTTGGAGGTTCTGCCGGGGGTCCTGCCAGCTCTGTGTCCTGTGCCGTTGGAGGTCCCGCCGTCTACTCCCCCTGCCGGGGGTCCTGCCAACCCTGTGTCCTGTGCCGTTGGAGGTCCTGCCGTCTACTCCCCTGCCGGGGGTCCTGCCAAACCTGTGTGCTGTGCTGTTGGAGGTCCCGCAGTATACTCCCCTGCCGGGGGTCCTGCCAACCCTTTGTCCTGTACCCGTTGGAGGTCCCGCAGAATACTCTTCTGCCGGGGGTCCTGCCAGCCCTGTGTCCTGTGCCGTTGGAGGTCCCTGCCGTCTACTCCCCTGCCGGGGGTCCTGCCAGCCCTGTGTCCTGTGCCGTTGGAGGTCCCGCCGTCTACTCCCCTGCCGGGGGTCCTGCCAGCCCTGTGTCCTGTGCCGTTGGAGGTCCCGCCGTCTACTCCCCTGCCGGGGGTCCTGCCAACCCTGTGTCCTGTGCCGTTGGAGGTCCCGCCGTCTACTCCCCTGCCGGGGGTCCTGCCAACCCTTTGTCCTGTACCGTTGGAGGTCCCGCAGAATACTCTTCTGCCGGGGGTCCTGCCAGCCCTGTGTCCTGTGCCGTTGGAGGTCCCGCCGTCTACTCCCCTGCCGGGGGTCCTGCCAGCCCTGTGTCCTGTGCCGTTGGAGGTCCCGCCGTCTACTCCCCTGCCGGGGGTCCTGCCAACCCTGTGTCCTGTGCCGTTGGAGGTCCCGCCGTCTACTCCCCTGCCGGGGGTCCTGCCAACCCTTTCTCCTGCCCCGTTGGAGGTCCCGCAGAATACTCTTCTGCCGGGGGTCCTGCCAACCCTATATCCCGTGCCGTTGGAGGTTCTACCGGGGGTCCTGCCAGCCCCTATGTCCATCACCGGTCTCGCCGGGGTTCCTGCCAACTCCTGGTCCTTTTCCGTGGGGGATCCTGCCAAAGCCTGTCCGGCCGACACCGGGTCCTGCCCGATCTCCGGAGCTGGCCCATCAGCGCTTTCCTGCCCGGCCTCCTGATCCTGTCCGGTCGACACCGGCTCGAGCCAAGCCCCCTGAGAGCCGCGGTCTTCGCCCTCGAGCCCGGCCCCCTGAGAGCTGCGGTCTTCGCCCGGGCCCCTGACTCTTCCTGCCGCTGCCTTCGGTCCTCCATGGTCCCCACCTTGGACTCTGTTTTGACTCCGGGCCGTCCGCCCGAGACCCCTTCCTGGTTCTCTGCCTTGTCCCCGGGCAGTCCGCCCGAATCCCCCTTTTTGGACTGTACCTTGCCCCCCGGGCCGTCTGCCCGAGACCCCTTCGTGTTAATGCCCGTGTTTTGGGCATTATCTTTGAATTAAAGGGTTTATCAAAAGTTATCTGCATTTGGGTTCTGCTTCCTTCACTCAACCGTGACAAGTCAGGGGATTTGGGTGATGGGAGACACATCTATGGATTCAGAATTGCAATAGCTTACCATTACATTACGGATATACCTTTCTGTCAGTGATGTTTTACAAATCAGATATGTAGAATGCGTAGAAGAACATGTCAAATAATATAGAATTATGTGAAAACATGAATAAAACTACACATATTCAGATGTTATACATACATAAGTGTCCTACACTTATAATAAAAAGTATAATTTGTTGTGTTGACACTTTAAACTTGACAGCTCTTTAACACTCACCGCCTAGTGGTTAAAGCACATTATTGAATGTTTTTGTCGAATATACTTTCATAGGGGGAAAGTAGAAGGTCTAGAATATAAAAAATCAAGACGATACTGTAAGTGATCTCCACAATAAAACAGTTAAGTGCCAGATGTACAAAGATATTAATATGAGGATGTGCAAAACAGAAAAACAAATTAATCTTTATTTCAAACATTAAAGAATACTTTTGGTTGAGGTCTTCTTTTAAATTAGTGATGGGCATTTAGATTCCCTTCGAGGACACACATCTTTTGATTCAGTTCACTTTAAAGATTTGTTCACTGATTCGTTCATCGGTTCCCGAATGACTTCTGGTGATTTGCACGTTCGCGAACGATTGGTCTTTGTACTTAATTCGTTCAGTGAGTCTTCACTACTGCCGAAGTCCGTACAAGAAGTTTGCTGGCGTAAAATGTTTGATATTAAAACACATTTTACACCTGACCTTGTTGCCCCATAAATTATGCTCTGGGAATAGGCTAAATATTATTTAAGACATATAATTGGCCATTGTTAAATCTCATAAATGTGTGCCTGACTATACGATGTATTACAGCAGGCTAGCACGTTCTACTTTCAAACCCATGCACGTACTATGTGGCCTAACTTAAATCCCAAAGCATTAAACTCCATTTGGCAGAGTTCAAAGTGAATAAAAAAAGATATCCTCTACATCGGTGACGATTTATTCATATTCTATGTACCCATCTATGTTTACCTTTAGCTAGCGGCTAAGCTAGTTGGACGCTACGGAGCCCAGCTATCCACCCTCTGAAGCTTTTAGGGCCGACAGGGGGAGGAGAATGTCCCGCTAACGCTGTGTGTGTTTCACATTAGCGGGACGCTATGGAGCTCAGGTATCCGCCATCTGAAGCTTTTAGGGCCGACAGGGGGAGGAGAATAATTATTTGTTTAATCTCTCAAAGTGTATTAGTATCCCTTGTTGTGAAGCACTTCGAGATTTGTCTTGGCAGATAAGAAGCGCTATATACATTAAATATATTATTATTATTAATGGGGCGAAGCCTGCGAGCTAGTTCAGGCAGTCAACTCGAGCACTGATGCTGCATTAATACATAACGCCCCTTGCCACTCTACAAGCAACCAAACAGAGTCTCCTTAATAAGCCGCTCTATTTAACCTGCCAGATTTCTCTCCATGCATTGCTTGCTGTTGCTATTGCTGCAGCTCTATGTCGCTGCTGCTTGCCTGTTACTCCAAGTCGCCCATGCGATCTTCAAGTTACCCGCTGCTGTCGCTGCTATCGCTGCTGTCGCTGCCGTACGTTGCTGTCGCTCGCTGCTGTCGCTGCCGTACGTTGCAATGTCTTCTGCCTTATCCGAAGTCGGGACCGATTCATTATGGACCATTATGGACACAAGCAATTTGCACCTATTTTATTAATGATGTGTTTTAAATTTGATAACACCAATGTGTTTGTTATCCCCTAAACCTCCAGGGGTGTACACATTTTAATACTGGCATCTTCAAATTGTGGGAAAAACGAAAACGTCTTTTAAAACTACAATTCCCAGTAGAGACGTACCATAGAACATGTTGCGAAACACAATAGGCTTGTTTGAGACAAGCGAGACCTGCGCAATTGCGATCAACGTCTTGCTAGTGCGTTGCATGATGGTTAGTCATTTTGTCCGACTTGCTCTGGAGGCTCGCCTACATGAGACGTTGAAATCTCGACGGACAAAGACGCCCGCAGCCTTGAGAGCGAGGCGCGGCGAGGTGGCGCAGTTCCTCTCCACGGGCTGCAGAAGCGAAATGCTTGATGCGAAACGACTCGCTGGTATCTCGAGCTGAGCGCTCATTGGTGGTTTTTACCCCGTGCTGCTGATGAAACTCTCCAATTGGCTCGGCAAAAGTTTGTTGTTGTTTTGTGTAAGTTTTACGTCGTCACATCCATTCCCATTTTCCATCATTGTTCCACAATGTTTATCATCAAATGAATATCTATATATTGTATACTATACTTGCACTGCTTACAGTTTTACAGGCTGCTGTGTATATGCATACCCCTCACTGTTTATTCATCATTCAATCCATTCTATATTTTATTCTGTAGATTGTGTACATTACTTTTCACTTTACTGCTTGTTGCACCTGGTTGGAAGCTAAACTGCATGTTGTTGTCTCAGTACCTGTAATATGTGCAATAACAATAAAGTTGAATCTAAACTTGAGCAGGAACAAATGTATTTACTTCGTACATATCTGACATTAACGATTAAACACATGTGTGCATTCTTTATAAATACAAACCGAGTAGTTACAGTTTCAGGCACCTGTCAATGTATAAGTAGTAGCAGGTGTGACCTGTCACAGCACCTTTCACTTTGTATGCATACTAATATGATTGAAAGGGGATTGGTAATACTACTAAGACCAGTCACAGTATTTTTTTGTATTTTCATGAAGGTTATTGAACCATTCAATTTTGATTGTATGTTTTTGATATGAGTTATGTACTATGCAAAGTTCAGATTAAGAACTCATTGATTTCAGTATTATTATTATTATTTTATTGTGTAAGGAGGGATTCTTAGAAATTCAAATCAATGTTTTAAGGCATGACTTGGTTTGGACGTACCGTCAGCTTAAAAGCTATTTTATTGTGAAAAAAAACCGAAGTTCTCGCACAATCTTAATGCCAAGCTTTTATTCTGAAAATCCTTCATGATGACATCCATGGCTACCGTAAATGATAACTGCCGTAAAGTACTTCCAGTATTATTAAAGTAACTTTTAAAGCCGTATTAAATAAAAAGTTATGAAATACAGATGTAGCACTCCAGATCAGACTCAAATGGGTGTGTCCCAGTCAAAAGCCCAGCGGATGCCAGTGGCTGGGGGTGTTGCCAAGTTGCTAGAGGGCGTTGCCCAATTTCCCCATTTGTTCAATTACAGGATTTAACCATGAGATGGCGCTTCATTCACACAATACACAAAGACAACTGGGTGGCAACTTAGTCTGTTTGCAATGTTTTCAGCTCTGCAGTTGTGTTTGCTGAATACTGTAGCATGTAATAATACTTATTATACTTATACTTTTTGTTACTGTATGGTTTTCACAAGCTACTATAATGAAAACACATCAATATTTTAGATCGAATAAAGTATATAGTTTGCTTTATGCAGTATATTTCTTGTAATATTGTTGGGGTGTTTTTACACAGTACAGTAGATAGAAGTAAATCAACTTATACATTAAGATAAGATAAAATGGACCTTTATTAATCCCGTGGGGAAATTCAGTAGTTCAAACAGCAACAGGGTGAGAGTGACAAACAGGACAGCACAGATTCACACAGATTAATAAATTCAAAAATAAGATGAACGATACAAATAATAATAATGAGAAACAATGAATTAAGAAATGAATAAAACTAAAATGTAATTATCATATCATATTTTATAATGTATTGTATTATTAAGTAATATCATACATTAACCCTATTATAGCAGATGCCACATTCAATGGATGAACACAGTATTTCTAAATACAAGTTGTAAAAATACTATATCCCAGTCTTTTTTTCATGCAAAAAGACCCAGTAAACACGGAGATACAATTATATAAAGTTCATACATTTCAAAAGTATGAAAAATGGATAATATTTGAATATCTTCGCCGTATTTGATCATTTTACGAAACGGAAAATACTGGAAACTGTACAGTAGATCCTGCTCAACAGGATGTATATGTGTATTTCTGTCGAAAGTACTGGCTTGAAACTATATGCCAGTCTTTGTTTCATGCAAAAAGACCCAATAAACACGGACATACGATGATATAAAATGAATACAGATATATGTTCCAGTGTGGCAGCTTGTCACGGCTCCCCCTGGTGGATCCATGATCCATTGCAGCTGGTTGCATTAAAATTACATTTATTTATCAAGGGGGCGTTTCAAGTCCTGCGGGGGGGTGGGGGTTCCTTTTCAGCAGGGGCCCACCCCATGCCGATCACGGACCCGCACGGGTAGGCGTCTGAAATGAAGCGCTACATCTGTAGATAAGGAGGAGAAAAGGCGTGTGGATGTAAGCAATGAATGTAAAATGTCTAAATACTCTGTTTGACGCGATGTCGGACATTGAAGAGTAAGGCGGGGCCCCCCCCCCTTTCATCACAGTACGAGAGGATATAAGGAGGCTGCTGAGCACAGCTCTGCCCTTCCCTTCACTGCAGCCACACCGAGACAACACCGGCATTTGTCTCTTCTTTACCTTTTGGTTGTTTTATTACCACCTTACTTAATTAAAGTACCCATTTCAACCTTCTCAGAGACTCCATTGGTCTCGTTATTTTAAGTTTCTTTCCTGGGAGCGAGAGGAGCATCACAGTTTTCTTCACTTCCGGTCAATCAATCAATGTTTATTTATATAGCCCAATATCACAAATGTTACATTTGTCTCAGTGGTCTTCACAGTGTGTACAGAATATCAGTATGACAATACGACACCCTCTGTCCTTAGACCCTCACATCGTACAAGGAAAAACTTCCAAAGAAAACCCAGTTTAAAGGGAAAAATGGGAGAAACCTCAGGGAGAGCAACAGAGGAGGGATCCCTCTCCCAGGACGGACAGACGTGCAATAGATGCCGTGTGTAAATTGAAAAGATAATACATTTGCAACATATAACAGATTAAGCAAACATAACGTCTTCCAAGACCCGACCGGACAAAAAGACGTGGTGCAGGCACGAAACATACTACCAATATAAATACATTGCTTTTAAAATCATTCTGTGTGACACGAAAAAAAGGGGAAAATCGTGTTGGTGAACACGAATCTATAGACTAAATGTTGTGACTATAACACGAAATGCGGTGAGACTGGGTTGAAACAATTGCCTTAGCAATTAGCTATATTGGCATTGATTGGCCATTTGATAAATGTATTTGTTAAATATATAAAGTCTAAAGGTTTAGATGTGTATACTAGTGATGGGAATTATGGCTCTTTGAAGGGAGCCGTTACTCGGTTTATCTGCAAAATAATCAGAAAACCCTTTTAAAATGCGTGTTTTCTAAATGGAGCTTGGCTAAGCTAACGTTATATATGCTCCGACCGTCCACAATCACAACACCGGCCTATACCAGGGGTGGCCAACCCACAGCTCTCGAGCCGGATGCGGCTCTTTGCCTAGTTTCATGCGGCTCTTCAGTTCATATCGAATTGTGTGAGTTTGGGGGAGAGACACTGACTCCTGACTAGTGTTGCATGGTGTACCGATACTTGAAATGTACCGCGATACCCTGCTGTTAAAAACGTTACGATTCCTCCGTTTCATGAGTATCGGTACTTTAAGAATGACGGGGGAAAGTACTCCGGTGAGAAAGAACCATTTTAATAAGAGCCGTAGGCTATGTGTTCAGCGCTCTGCTTCCACTCCCTGCACTGTAGCCGTGCCTGCAGTCCCGCTCCTCTCAAGCACGCTCTAAGTCCCTGCCCTCTCTTGTGCACGCGCTAGCTGCCAGAGAATGTGAGAAAACGAGAAGCTGCAAGTGGGAGTGCAACTGCCGCTGCGCCTCGGCTTGTTGACAGAAAAGACGCCAGAAGCTAAATTTGGAAGTATTTGAGCTATATCTCTGACAGTGAGGGCAAACCTACGGACACCACAAGGCCTGTCTGTAATAAATGTATTAATTTTATTTAATACGAATTCTTGTCATTTATTTTATTTATTGTTCTCATTGTTTAAAAGTTTGTGTTATGGTTCTGGTGTGAAATAAAGCACAATAATTACATTTAAGACTGTTTCCCTTTTATTAAGAAAAGTATCGAAAAAGAATCGGAATCGCAATTCTTGACTTGGTATCGGTACCAAAATGTTGGTATCGTGACAACACTAGCTACTCCTGACAGTTAAACCTGATATTTAGTAGATCTGTTAAGTATAAAGTGCTGATCATTCTGACGTAATTTGGCAGGTCAAAGTTGTTCGGGCTCGGATAAAATCGCTCCGTTACCTTCGTCCCGTGTTACCTGTGATGAGGGGGGGACAACCTATCGTTACATTACATTACATTGCATTTAGCTGACGCTTTTATCCAAAGCGACTTACAATAAGTACATTCGACCAGGAAGACACAACCTTGAGGAAAACAGAATCATATAAGTACATCAGGTTTCATAGAGCTAATCATTTCAAGTGCCACTCAACTGGCTTTAGATAAGCCAGTCCTTTATTAGTATATAAGTGCTCTGTTAGCAGTTCTTTGTTAGTAATTCTATCGCTCGAAGTGGAGTCGAAAGAGATGAGTTTTCAGTCTGCGCCGGAAGGTGTGTAAGAATGACGTTGATTAAACACTATGTTTCCCCTACCATTGTCTTGGAGGGGCGCTGCGCCCTGCCAACGGAGCCCCGCGCCCCCCCTGAAATTCAAGGTGTTTAAAAAATATATATAATTTTGTTTTTAAAATATATATATTTTACCAAATTGCAAATAATCTATAACTACTGTCACTTTTCACATTGAACATGTGCTCTTTTATTACATAAACTAAACGCTTTCATTTTAAGTTGTGAGTTTAGTGTTTTTGACCCTAAGAAACACTGATGCACTAATTAATAACAATAATCCACAGCTCCTCTCTGCTCCAGAGGATTTAAAAAATATATATCCCAATGCCACAAAAATGAATGAAAGTTGAAATCCTGTCTCCAGAAAACAATAAAACTGTTTGATGTGGCTCTTTGCAGTGACATTGAACAAATGTGGCTCTTAACCTCTGACTGGTTGGCCACCCCTGGCCTATACAGACATAAATAAACCAGCGACAGTCTGTGGTTTGTACTTGTTTAACTTTTGTCTAGTTTCTGAACAGATCGTATCTGTCCCCGGCTGTTTGAAGAGCAAGCATGAGAAACAAAAGACAGCATTTACCTGTTTGCATCCAGCTAGCCATGCCTTTCTGGTGTACCAGCTACGTGAGAAGCCTCGTTGATACGTTTTGCCTTTTTCATGAGCTTGCTGCGATATATACAAATCGGGTTGGTCTTTAAGCAACAGTTAATCTCCCAAACTTCTCCTTTCGAGAGGATTGGAGATTAGCTCTTGAACGGAATTGGGCGGGGACCGAGGTCCGGAGACTCCACCTGCACATGAAGCCATCCTCATCAACTACTGCTGTACTGTGTCACTCCACCGGATACGAGTCACTAGTGTTCAAACTACTCACCGACTGCACCGGGCGCTGACATTGGCGCCCGGTGATCATCAGATTTGACGACGCTGATTGGCTGAAATTATGTTTCAAGCATCATAGTTTGCAGATAGCAACAGTCAGCTGCTAGTGGCTGCTGCTGCACTGGTTGAGGGCTCCTTTATTACCGCCCAGACGAGAGAGGGTAATGACCATATACTGTATATATAAAGATAATGACACATGGGCAAGGCCAGGCCGGAAACATGTGACTTGTCAGTAACTTTAGACATCGTCGTAACACAATTTTAAACGAGATTTGATTGTAGATTATAAATTGTACTGATACCAATTATATAATATTTACCTTGTTTCTTAAAGTTTAATAAATATATTTTTTTTATTTTGTATGTGGGAAGAGGTGTGCGGCGCCCCTAGCGCCCCTATGGGCCGGCCGCCACTGTTTCCATACCTCCTGTGTTTTACGAGCGACTTATCAAGTAGGCTATTGGCGAACGGCATAAAACATGATTAAACATGATTGGCTATATAAAACCATGCTCGTATCTATACAACCCATAGAAATGCAAATCGGCATCAGTTTTAAGTAATTCTGTCCTCCTGTTTACCGTATCATTTATGAGAATACATTTCTTAACAAGAGAACATAATCGAGGCGTGATCAATAACATATCCGTATTTATTTATTTCTCCAAGTTATGTTTTTGTGTGCACTGAGGAGTCTCAAACAGACGTTTTCTAAATAATTTTAAGATTGGCTTTTCTTCATATATGATAAATGAGAGGTAACATTTTATTTATGGTATTATTTCCACATATTTCTCTCCATTCTTCCTTCTGCCGACGGTGTCGCAGTTTCTCGTCTCTCCCGTTGTTGTGCTTAGCATGGGTTAGAGTTTGCGTGGAGGACCGCACATTTTCCCGTCAAGTTAGTATTTTATAAATCGCAAACATTGCGTAGAAACTGGTGTATGCCATTTTTTGAGCGTACAGTATATCCCTTTATAAATGAGGCCCCTGAGCATTTACCTTTATCCACCACGGCCAGTATTTTTTAAATAGTCATTAAACAGACCACAAGAACACATAACAGTTTTAACACACAGGCTCAAAATAATTATAATCTAGTAAACACATAAATACTTTATGAGCTATTAGACACATACATTGCTAAGTATGGTAGACTATTACAGACACTTTCCCTGTTTAAATATCCTATCTGCGAGTATTATGTGAATACTTGCTCGAGTCATGCATGTAGCACATCCTGCTAGATGTTTCTGATACTAAAAATAACGGCAGAAACAACTTTGTTTCTATCGGTAAATACACATCTGAGTTGACAAATATGATATGTGGGGTTCCTCAAGGCTCCATCTTGGGGCCTCTTCTCTTTAACATCTAGATGCTACCACTGGCTCAGATAATGAAGAACAACAAAATAAGTTACCATAGCTATGCAGATGACACACAAATGTACGTAATAATTTCACCAGGAGACTATGCTCCAATTCAAACACTGAGTAAGTGCATTGAACAAATCAATGACTGGATGTGTCAGAACTTTCTCCAATTTAACAAAGATAAAACTGAGGTAATGGTTTTTGGAGCTAAGTCAGAATGTATAAAAGTTAGCGCTGAGCTTCAGTGTGCAATGTTCAAAACATAATATAAAGCCAGACATGGACTCTGACCTGAGTTTCAACAGTCACATTAAAACAGTTACTAAATCAGCCTACTATCACCTAACGAATATATCTAGGATTAAAAGACTAATGTCACAGCAGGATTTGGAAACACTTGTCCATGCCTTTATCTTCAGTAGACTCGACTACTGCAATGGTGTCTTCACAGGTCTCCCTAAAAAATCTATTAAAAAGCTGCAGCTGATTCAGAACGCCGCTGCTCGAGTCCTCACTAAGAAAGTGGATCACATCACTCCTGCTCTGAAGTCTTTACACTGGCTTCCTGTGTGTCAACGAATATATTTCAAAATACTGCTGCTGGTTTATAAAGCACTGAATGGTTTAGGCCCAAAATACATTTCTGACCTCCTGCTAAATGATGAACCATCCAGATCTCTCAGGTCTTCAGGGACAGGTCAGCTTTCTGTCCCCAGAGTCAGAACTAAACATGGAGAAGGAGCGTTCAGTTATTATGCTCCAAATATCTGGAACAAACTCCCAGAAACCTGCAGGTCCGCTGCAACTCTTACTACTTTTAAATCTATGCTGAAGACTTTTATTTTTGTCGCTGCTTTTAATTGAACTATTCATATCTTAAACTGCACTGTAACTTTTATCCATGCATTTTTTCTTTTAATGTTTATTGAATTAGCTTTTCTTTTTTAATGCTTAATGTCTTTAATTGTTTGTAAAGCACTTTGAATTGCCTTGTGTTGAAAAGTGCTCTTTAAATAAACTTGCCTTGCCTTAACCGACGTGCTTGGCAAGTTTGAGATGGGTTATTTCTGAGTTTAAAGAAGATCTCTGAAACATTCTGACTAGAGGACAGAAAGGAAATAAAGATTTTCTTGAGAAAAGTCGATGCTCAAGAGGTGTGCAACCTTCTGCCAATTGGATCAAAATCACCGGATTGAAAGATATATACAGAGCCAGACATACTAGGTATAACTCAATAAGAAAATGGCTAAAGTATTAAAAAGCATTGATTGAATGCAGTACACAGTTACAGATATGCCTACAGTCCAGATGCACCATGTACAAGGCGCCTCCCCATCATACTGACTTTAAATGCAAAACACTGTAAAAGCCCTTTATACTTCATGTGTGATTTTGGCCTGACCCAGATAATGTTGAGAAATGTAAGAGAAAGGGTCAAAAAGCAGTATTCTTGGCACCTACTGGGAGACCAATGATTTAAAGCTGTGGTAACCAAACACGGGCAGAATCAGAACGTGACTGCTGCTATTACCAACCAACCAATATCAAATATGAACATTAAGGGCACTCTAAAGGCCCAGACACACCGAGCTGACACCAAAGAACACGTCCCGACGGAACACAACTGTCTCCTGCGCCTTGGCCAAAAGTCGCATTGGAACACATCGCAAAGACTTCAGCCGACGGCCAAGTACGAACTGTGCATGCGTGAGTGGCAATAACTCTCCATACCAGCAGGCGGCGGTAGTGTGTATACGTCATTCAAAAGATGCAACAACCGGAAGACAGACTGCGTGATATAAACAAAGAACAAATAGTGTGTGCATTCCATTTTCACTCTCGTCCATCGAAAACATGTTTAATGCGGTACTGGAGCTATCAGCCCTTGGACTGTTTATGAGGGGCCGTACAGGTCGTAATTCATACTGGTCCTCTCACACACATACATTCTCCTTTTACATACATATATTTTCACTCTTACACACGTACATTCTCCTTTTACATACATATATTTTCGCTGTATTTTGAAACTCGCGGAAGTGATTTCAAAACAAAAGCACTTGTTTGCTTGGAACGTTGATAATATTATAAACAAGGTGAATTTAGCAATCACAACGATAACGGCGAAGACACACATGGAGCCCAGAAAATGAATGTTATTAAGTGCTGAAAATATAATTAGCCTATATCTTTGGATTTTATGCAAGCAATATATATATATATATATATATATATATATAAACTCCCCAAACAGGCGAAAACTTACCAGTTTCACCCACTGTCTCTGCCACCTCCCTCCATACCCGTTTCCTCCAGTTTGTATCCCGTTAATAGTTCTGGTCGTAAAGAACCGGGTGATTTGCTACCGTCATTTCTCGTTTGGAATATGAGGAAATGAACTGCGGTCTGGTTCTCCCTGCTTACACGCGGTTTGATTGGCTAGCGCTTGTACTGTCAGATCTGCATACACGTGATTTGATTGGCTGACGCTTCCAGCTCAGCTTCAAAAGTTGAACATTGCTCAACTTTTGAATGCTGGAAATCCTGGAAATCTTTGCTTCGCACCCCCACAATGCAGTTCGGCAAAAAGCGAGGCACAGTGACGTCATCCCCATTCAAAGTCAATGGGCAGAGAAGCGTTGGAAGCGGTGGAAGATTTGTCTAAAGCTGCTGTGTGGACGTACCGTTACTCCCGCCTGACTCGCCAGCCCCGGAGCAGCAGTCTTCGTTGCCCAAAACTACGCCGCCCCTCTGCGGCCCGCAGGTGCCAGGATACCACGGCAAAACAGAGCCTGCCCAGGTGTATCTAAACAAGTACCCGCCTGTATAGTGGGGTTAGGCGGTCATTTTGCAGCTCGTGGTATAAAAATAGACAATGGAATATTCATGTGAAAATAGTGCCATATTCTGCCATGCCTGTAGAAATGTTGGGTAACAAATAATGCACACAATAGCACAGATGCCTTCACCACGAATGGCTACAAAAAGATCTCATATCCCAAGCTTATCAACGAGCTCATGTTGTCAATGTTGGAATAGTATGTCAAATTTGTAATGCTAAATTTATATCATTTTCTCACAGGATATAGAATGAAACAACACCGTTGTTATCCATTGTGTATGAATGCTTCAGCTCTTCAGACCAACATAGTAAGATGTGAGCATGTTCCTAATTGTGTTGGTATGCAAGGTCTGGTCTGTTTAATAAAGCAAATCTGCCACTTTTATATTGTAGAATTTGTTAAATTAAAGCAGTCTTTAATTGTTTGTCCTAAAGATAGCAATATATGCTTTTGAAATATAACATGTCTTTGAAAAACAATAGTATACAGTTTATATTGTATCATCTTTAGCTTGAAAATACATAGATGTGTTTTTTTAATCTATAAAATAAATAAATAGACAGACGGACACTTTATCAATCCCAAATTGGGAAATTATTTAACAGCAGCAGTCTGTTCATGTATTAAAATATTTAAAGTTGGAACAAAGTATAAACTACACATCACAAGTATAATGCACAGCAATCCATAAGATAAGTCTGATATGTTCATGAAGACTCCTCAGGAGACCCCAACACTAACGTGGCTGAGTGGACTCCAGAGTTTGCTGCATGAGTTGCACTGTATGATCTGTGGTGTAGTGGGCTGTCACTCAAAAACTGAGTAGCCAATGGGGACACACCCCTGAAAGTCCCGCCCACCTGGGATGTTTGTGTCAAAATGTCAAACAAAAAATGAGGGAGCGCAAAAAAGAGAGCTGCAGCGAGAGCAAAAGTCTGATCATTGAGAAAGAAGAAACAAGAACTGCAAACAAAGACAACATACTTATAGTTTACATGATTACACAAATGATTTGTTTGCAACTTATAGTTTTATTTTTGAAATGTATTTTATTTTGCTTGACTTCGTTTTTTTTTCTTTTAAACTCATAGTTTTGCTTTATTCTGAGAAAGTGTTGCTTTATCTTTATGATACAAATCTATTCCCATAGAGGTGCCCCCGTGACTGCTGTCCGAAAACAGCTGACACTAACCACGTCACAACAACACTATGAAAAAAACAAAAAACAGACGCAACCCAAGGGGAAACGCCACTTAAGCCTAGCGGGGAATATCTCTTTTACAAAAGCGTAACAAACAGCAACATCTTACCTTCTGATTGGCACACAAAACCTGACGACATGTCAAACACTACAGCTTCCTGAAACCCAAAAGACATGATGTGTCCCCCAAATAGCAGCGACAAGCCAGCACACAGCTGGACCAAAACAATGAATCAGCTGCTCAATGACACCATGTGCTCTGAGCTACTACACAAACTTTTTAAACAAATAACCGGTTGGACGAGCCCCCATTTGTTGCGACCTGGCTCAAAAGGCCGCAACAAAAAAGGGTAGAACAACATCTTTATTAAAGAAAGTCATTCAAATTAGCCAAATTCATAGAGTGCAACAAAGTGGAGCAACTGAGAAAACCCATACTTCAAACTCAACCAAAACCCAGGTGTCTGCAGGGGAAAGCAGAGCGAGAACAGAGAGGAGCAGAGAGGCTTCAAATAGCTGCAGGACACCAGACCCAGGTGCCCTGAGTTACTGTAATCAATGCAATAACTGTAGCCAATGCAGCACAGACAGAACAGCCACACCCTCTCTACTGATGGACCCACTGGGGCATCATACTCCATGTGCCATCCGACCTATGCAGCACATCTCCAGGACCATCTAAACTCAAACAACATATTCGAGAAGTTCCAGTCTGGTTTCCGCTCAGGCCACAGCACAGAAACTGCCCTGGTCAGGGTCACCAACGACATGCTGATGACGGCTGATGCTGGCTCTTCCTCTCTCCTCATCCTCCTTGATCTCACTGCAGCTTTCGACACCGTCGATCGCGGCATCCTCCTCCACCGTCTCCACTCCACCATCGGACTCTCTGACTCTCCCCTTGACTGGTTCAGATCTTACCTCACCAGGAGAACAGAGTACGTCTCCTTGGCTGAGGCAGAGTCAGGTACCCATGATGTCACCTGTGGTGTCCCTCAAGGATCAGTTCTCTGCCCCACCCTATTCACACTCTACATGCTCCCCCTTGGCTCTATCATCAGCCGACATGGAGTATAATTATGCTGATGACACCAAACTGTACCTCAGGATCAACCCTACCTCCTCTGCAGCCCTGCCTTCACCCACACTTAATGCCTGCCTGGAGGAGATACAGGTGTGGATGAAGCAAAACTTCCTGAAACTGAACAGCTCCAAGACCGAAGCCATTATAGTTGGCACCCCACACCAGGTTCGGTCATCCACCATCACCACCATCACCTTCTCCGGCCAGGACATTACCCTCTCCTCAACAGTCACAAACCTGGGTGTGAAAATGGATGCCCATCTGAACTTTGAGGCCCACATTACACAGCTGTGCAAGAACTCCTTCCATCACCTCAGGAATATCTCCAAAGGTCTCCCTCCTCACCTAGGGTATCCATTTGAACTGCCCCCCTACCTCAACAAACTCCTCACCCCTCACACTTCCTTGTGGACCTCCCGCTCCAGCAAAACCAACCTCCTCAAACCCCCCAGGACCAAGCTCCGTACTATGGGAGACCAGGCTTTCTGCTCAGCTGCTCCCAGACTGTGGAATGCGTTCCCCGAGCACATGAGCACCACAGACCGTGGAGGCTTTTTAAAAAGGCCTGAATACCCATCTTTCAATAGAGCCTTTTCCTAGACCTTTCATCCTATTTATTACAACCCTTTCATTTTTGTTATTGTTTGTTTCTACTGCTTTTTATTCATTCTACCGTGTTGTGTACTGTTTTTATTTTTGTTCCATGGTAAATGCTTTTAGCACTTTGGGATCTGACTTAGATATGAAGTGCGTTATAAATTAAACCCATTATTATTATTATTATTATTATTATTATTAATGTGAATGAGTAGATTTAGGGAACGATAACAGATTAGGCTAGGATACCAGATAAAGTTAGCAACACACGTTAACCATGATAACTTTTAATTTTAAATAAAATTCTCTTAATGTCATTTCATCCAACGTTGTGGAATTAGAGAAAAGGGGCTTCCAAAGGTGATTTTGTGCGGGGTGGAGGGAGTTATATATGAGTTACATATAACATTGGGGCGTGTGATTGTAGTGGGTGGAGGTGGTGAAATGAGGATATCCATTTTGGAGTTCAAGCTCGTATATTATAGTTCACGTTACATAATAATAAGGAAGAGAGCTATTTTTGTCATACATCGCTATTGATATGGATTTAGAGTGGATATTTAAGACTTCCAAACAGTAAACAAAAACGTAACTTATGAGTGAGTGTTTTTATCAGAGCCATAATGTCCTTTATGTTGATGAGTACCTGTCTGTATTATGTTGCAGCTCAGCTGATTTTGGATTGATGGCAAAGGGAGAGGGACTTAAAGGGGACCTATCATGCAAAATGCACTTTTGTACGTCTTTATACATGAATATGTGTCCCCGGTCTGCCAGGAAACTCACCAAGTGTCAGAAAACTCACCAAGTGTCAAAAAACCCTCTATTTTCCTCCATACCTAAATCTCTAAAAAAAAAGGGGCTGCAACGGATCTGACACAGACTGATACAGATTTGAACACTGTCCTGACGTCAGGACGGTGGCGCTATGGCTATTGGTCAATTCTCCACCTATCAAGGGAATGAGAGGTTGGGCCACGGCCGGCCATTGCTGCTCGAAAGTGCTGGAGACGCTGTAGTACATATGCCAGGCCTGTAAGTGGCGCTGTAGTCTGCCAAAAAAGCAGCGAAGAAGACTTCCCTTGCATGGTTGCCATGGTTGCCCTGCTGTTTATTCTCCGCTGTGGCTCTTTTTCTCCCTCCCCAAGGCAAGCTTTTGCGCCTCCTGCTTTAAAACAAATGAATAATTACTCTATATAATCATATAAGGGATAATGTGCAGCGACTAGGGGTGTTGAAAATAATCGTTTTTACAATGCATTGCGATGCAGATGTGGACGATTCGGTCTCGATGCAGTGACTGAAGATAACCGATTATTCACGTGGTAGATTTTTCGACAGCAGTTGAACAATAATGATATACGTCACGGGAGCAACGTAGCATTGCATTGTGGGTTACCGAGCTACTGTAGTGCAATAATGGAGGGAGGCGAAAGCAGTGCGCAAATAATAGAAAACGCTCCTAGTGTTCTGAAAGCAGACATCTGGACCCATTATGGGTTTTATCAACTACAAGGGACAAATTAACTGGACAAGTCGCACGCTGTGTGCAAAGTGTGTCACACAAAAATAAAATACCTTGGTAGAAATACCACTAACTTGAGGAACCACTTTAGCCATTTTCACTGTGAGAAGCTAACGTCTGCCACCAAGAAAACAGCGGACCCAGCCCAGCGACGAATTGATGAGGTGCTGTCAACTTTTCCGCCCAACTCTGAGAAAGCGAAGACAATCACCCAGTCGGTGGCAGCTTTCATAGCGAAGGACCTACGTCCTTATTCGGTCGTGGAAAACGCCGGTTTTCGCCACCTGTTAAAGACGCTGGAGCCACGGTATAAGCTCCCATCACGTAGCCACTTTACAGAAAATGTGATACCTGCACTCTACAACGGAACCAAAGCCCAGGTAATGGCGTCAATGATCCAAGCCAAAAGAGTTGCCATGACATGTGATGCCTGGACTTCTGTCGCAACGGAGTCTTATTTAACAGTAACGGCACATTACATCAGCGAGGACTGGCAATTTTTGTCGCATGTGCTGCAAACTAGAGCTGTTTACGAGTCTCACACAGGTGCGCATGTTGCGGAGCTACTGTCTCGTGTAGTGGAAGAATGGCAGCTATCAGACAAAGATGTAGTGCTGGTGACAGACAACGCGTCTAATATGATCGTTGCAGCTGAATTAGGACAATTCCATCATGTGAAATGCTTCGCCCATACACTGAATCTTGCGTCCCAGCGGGCGCTTAAAGTGGCCACCCTCTCCAAGCTACTTGGTCGAGTCCGACGGATTGCAACATTCTTCCACCGCAGCACTACAGCGAACCACTATCTGAAAGAGAAACAGAAATGTCTGGGCCTGAAAAATCATAAGCTGATAACTGATGTTGCCACAAGGTGGAACAGTGCATACGACATGGTCAAGAGGTTCTTGGAACAACAACCTGCAATATGTGCCACCTTGCTGTCTCCAGAGGTGAGAAAAGGACAGTCAGACCTCTGCACTCTTAACGAAACAGATGTGTCAAATGCAGAGGACGCTGTGAGTGCATTAAAGCCAATGAAGGATGCAACCACTCTGATGTCAGAAGAGAGCAATCCAACTGTGTCTCTCATTGCTCCAATAATTGCACAACTCCTCCAGAACATGACAGGCACCATTGGAGACTCACCGATGATCCACGCGATCAAGAATGCCATCACAACAGATCTCCTGAAGAGGTACAACGGTGAGGCAGAAAAGAAGATCCTTCATACAGCCTCTGCCCTGGATCCCCGTTTTAAGGGACTGCCTTTTCTAACAGTGGAGGAGAGATTGGAGATCTACAGAGGAGTGACTGAGGAGGCTGCATTCTTGGAGGTATTTTCACCATGTTTCATGTAAACTTATAAAATAAAAACAAACTTTACAATATTAATAATAGGAGCTACAATGAGTGAAAACGTTCTATAGTTAAAGTTAAGTTAAAGTTAAGTTAAAGCCTTTTATTGTCATTATACACAGAGTATAACGAGATTCAGAGTGCAACTCTGTCCCGGTGTGCAAAAAATACAGACAAATACATAACGCTAAAATACACGGCAATAGGACAGACAACATACAATCATACGGGGAATAAATAGTTACAAATATTGACATAAAAAATAGTATATAAAGTGCATTTAAAAGTGTGTGTATGTGTGAGAATGGTTACAGTTATTGCATTATGTGTGGTGGTTGAGCAGTCTATAAGACTGAAGAATAGAATAGATGTGAGCTTTTGCATTGACTGAGAAAGTGCTAACTGCTATTTTAATGCTATTTTCTATTATTTTGTTCAAACATAGAATGAGAGGACACTCAGGAGAACAGAAGTGATTGACGGCCCTCCTGCTCCCAAAAGAAAGGCCTCATCATCATCACTGCTCGTGAGTTTGCTGGGACGGTCTTTCACTGACACTGAAGGTACAGTAGAACCCAAGACCCCCTATGCCATTGCTGAGGAGGAAATAGAGAGATACTGTAAAGCATCATCTCTCCCTCTGACTGAGGACCCTTTGAACCCTTACAGTCCATGAGATCACATTTCCCCTCCTCTCACAGGTGTCAAAGCGATACTTGTGTATCCCAGGCACAAGTGTGTCTGCAGAGCGAGTTTTCTCCACTGTAGGAGATGTGGTCACTGCAAAAATAAGCACTCTCAAACCAGAACATGTGGATCAACTAGTGTTCTTGCAGAAGAACCTACATATTCCCAAATTCTGAGCAGTGAGTCATGTTTTTGTTGTTTGGCACATTCAGGAAGTGCCCTGTGCCCAGTGCTGCTATTTGAAAACATTGTTGTAGATTACAGCACTGCAGAATGTTTTGTTTTTGAGGATTTACCTTTTTTTACACTATAGGTAGGCCAGGCCTACACTATTTATTTCATTTCAATTTAATAAACATGTTGATATGACACACATGGTAGTTCAATGATACCTATTGGCACATTCATCATGATGTTTGGCACTTTTAGGATGTGCCATGTTATAGAGCAGAAGACAAAGAAGTGGTTTGATCGATTTGTAATGTACTTTCTATTGAATAAAAAAAGTTCATATTTATCTGACTGATTGTATTCATTGATGAAAAAGTATCCATACAGTAATATTGAAAATTGAGGATGCAACTCATTGTTATGCATCGTGATGCACCGGGATATCGAACCGAATCAAATCGTTGACAGGATAATCGCAATCGAATCGAATCGAATCGTGAGACCAGTGAACATGCACAGCCCTAGCAGCGACGCGGTCATTATGGGGAAAAGAACACCGACAGCTGATCAGGAGCACGGCGCGAAGCGGAGGGATCTAGATCGGCATGAAGGCACATTATGCAATGTGCACATTATCCCGCTTATTACACGGCCACATTCTCAACACAGTAACGACATGACTCCCAATATTAATTGAAATGCTTTTATGGATTTAGACAATTATTTTATTGATTTAAAAAATAGTTGTATGTATTGATTTAAATTGATGCATCCGCTAAGAAAAAGTGTCCGTTGTTACTGTTTGAACTAACGTAGCAACGGCAGGAACTGCTTCGATAGTGTTTTTGAGGAGATTTTTGATTCCAGATTTGAAAACATCGTTGTTTGCTTTAAAAGTAGCACAATTCATTATGTCAGACCTTGGAAAGTATCTAGATATCCCTGCCTTAATGCCAACTCCCCTCTCCTGCAGAGGGGTGTGGTCAGCTGCAGCTCACAGAATCAGCGCCCTGCAAAAACAGGGCTGGAAAGAGCAAATAGAGCAAAATGAGGCATGGCTAAAATGCAGGATCTCTTTGGTATTTTGAAAAAATATATACATTTATATGCTTTATATAGGTATAGCCCTACAATATATGTTTCAAATATAGCATGATAGGTCCACTTTAAGTGAGAGTGAAAACACAAGGTAAGTTTAAAATAGGTCAGCAATTTCCCATCCTATAGGTTGCTATATAGATGTATCCAACCCTTTCTCCTGTCTTTGTCTCCCTCTTTCAGCACAAGAACCCCAGGGGGATTCAATGGAGCCTGAAGACCTGCAATGAGACCCTCACCCTGCACCTGAGTCTCAACTCCCAAGCCTCTCCCTTATTTTGATTAAACAGACATTAAGCTTCCCAATGGTGTGGTCTTTGTTTTGTGAATATGATTACCTCACATATTTGGTTGCTGTTGTTGTCTTTTGTGATAGTTAAATTAAATCATGCTGCTGCTAGTCCTTTGACTCATTGTGCTGTCAGTTGACAATCATTGATAGGCACCTATCGGTCTCCTGTCCTTTCTGAAGCTCATAAAGATTACATTAGTACTTTAGATTACTTATGTCCTCAATTACCATGGGATTACTGAAACCACCATGAATTAAAAAAATGGAAGAAATTAATCTCATCTGAATTTTAAAACATTATTCCTATATCAATACACATTAGGATGTGATGCTCCTGACTGCCATACAAGTTTAAGAAGATAATATTTGTTTTAAAGAATTCAAAGCAATAAACAACAGCAACAGGCTATTTAACCCTCTGAGACCCACATACAGTATAGGACATTTCCGTTTTTGTATATATTTGTGTTTTGCCTTATAAATTGTCATTTATTTGCAGTATAGTACTTTTTTAATGTTATTTTATTTCTATTTGAGATGTTTACATTTTTGATTGTTTATTTCTAGTCTTTTAACTACTCTAATGTAGAATACCTTGTCTTACATATCGATATGTTGTATAAATATTGCAAACCACTACTGATTCATGTGTTTTTTTTTCATTTCAAAAGATGCAAGAAAAACATGGATAAAGAGAGGAAGGGGGCCCACAGAGACAGTTTATGTATAGGGCCTGGAGTTTTGTGCTACGCCACTGACTCCACTACATGTATGTACTTACCTTACAGATGTGGATGAATGATGTGAAATATAATCAAGTGTTAAATCAGAATTTAGTTCCACCTGGAGTAAATTCCTAAGCTACCCTGCAGTATACAAAGTCATTCCAACTAGCTGCACCTTTACCAGCTTTGAGAACACTTTAAAGGTCTCCTATTATGCTATTTTTAGGCACATATTATGGGTCTCAGATATTTAAAAACATGTGTATGGTGTGTTTTGCCCAAAATACCAAATAGACCATGCATTTCAGACATCCCTCATATCCCTCTATTCCAGCCCTGTTAGAAAAATGCTGATTTTGGGTCCTTAGCTTGAAAAAAAAAGAGGAGGGGGAGCTAATGCCTGCTCAGGATTACCCGGCAGCTACAGTTCAATTATGCCGTGATGTTTGCCATCATGTTCCAAATCACATCAAGGATTATTTCTGAAACAGTGGAGCTCAAATGCTTTTCCTCTTGTGGGTTTACCACAAGGTGAGTACCTTCTGTTATTTCCTGCTTTTTACCCATACGCAATGCTTGCTAATGTAAACAAAGGTCATATTACTTCCAAAACACTATAGGAGGAGTGGACCAACATTCCACAGGCCACAATCAACAACCTGATCAACTCTCTGCGAATGAGATGTGTTGCACTGCGTGAGGCAAATGGTGGTCACACCAGATACTGACTGGTTTTCGGACCCCCCCAGACCCCCCCCCAATAAAGCAAAACTGCACGTTTCAGAGTGGCCTTTTATTGTGGCCAGCCTAAGGCACACCTGTGCAATAATCATGCTGTCTAATCAGCATCTTGATATGCCACACCTGTGAGGTGGGATGGATAATCTCGGCAAAGGAGAAGTGCTCACTATGACACATTGTTTCAGATTTGTGAGCAATATTTGAGAGAAATGGTTATTTTGTGTTTATAGAAAATGTTTTAGATCTTTGAGTTAATCTCATGAAAAATGGGAGCAAAAACAAAAGTGTTGCATTTATATTTTTGTTCAGTGTATATAAAAATAAAAACATGTCTATGAAGTGTTTTGCTCAAAATACCAAACAGATCACCCATTCTAGCCATGCCTCATATCCCTCTATTTCACTTCCTGTTTCAAAAGTGCTGATTTGGGGTATAGAGCTGAGCTCATGGGGGAGATTCTACCGGCAGCTACTGCGGTGATGAAACGCCATCTCATGGATCATCAAGGATTCTTTCTGAAACAGTCTGGAGCTCAAAGGCTTTCTCTCTTGCCGGTTATACCACAGGGTGAGTTCCTTTTTATTTCATGCTTCTTCACACACATGCTCTCCAGTACAGGTTAGCTCTGAGTGTTAGCGATGCTAATGTAAACATGCACCGACCATATTATGTCCAAAACAGTCGGGCATTGTTTCTGATAGCAACGTTTCTGATTGGGCCGCTGGTGTAAAGCCAGCCTACATTTCCGATATTACGTCATATCGGACACAAATCTGGATCAGTTCCGTTGTAGCCCCATTTTTAGAGATTTGGGTATGGAGGAAAAGAGAGAGGGTTTATTTGCTGACGCTGTGTGAGTTCCCTGACACACCGGGGACACGTATTCATGTATAAAATACATCAGAAAGTGCATTTTGCATGATAGGTCCCCTTTAATGCATCACTAATTGCAAAACATGATACTACTTTTCCACCTTTACTTATGAATATTATACTCCTTTTGTCTTGATTTGTCCACAGACTTTTAGAGAAACAAAACATTGTGCTGTAAATATTTTAATTATTAAATAAAAATAGGTTATGTCTGGTGAAACAGTATTGCTATCAACATTAGGTTATTACCAAATTTTCTCCCCACCCCCGAGAGTGAGCTTCTCCATAACGTTTCCCTTAGTCTACCAATGCTGACACGTCTTTGAGTCTTCTGTAGAAAAAGGTAATTCATGAGAGGTCTTCTCCTACAGGAGCTCATTTTCTCCGTCTTCCTCTTGAGCATCACTCAGTCCCACCCTTGGGTGCCACAGTGTCTTATAAAAGAATGACTGCTGGGGGAGTTATAGTGCTGTGTCATAACGTGACAACATTGAGAGATAAATCATTCACATTACCACTCAAGCATGTGGTGAACATAAAAGGAGAAACAGCTTTTATGGCGGCTTTGGAACCTTTTTCCCACTGATACTGAAAGAAATATTTCAATTAAAATGTTACAGATTAGAATTTTGACAGTGATAGATTATCTCAACTTTTTCATAAAGTAAAAGTTTATCCTATCTTATCTAAATGTATTGAATCCCAAAATACTTGTTGCATTTGTTTTAGAAATAAATGAAACTACATACAAAGGGACAATTAGACACACAATACATACAATAAAAAAAGTCTAGACATAAGCAATATATACAAAGAACAGGAGTGTGGATAAAGTCTGTGGTCAACCAAAGTTTCAGAGATTTTAAAGTTGTGTTCTACAATATAAAATATATCAGTATACTCCATTTGTGATGTGTTTTTCCTGTGTGTTAGTTTAGATGGAGAATATTTCTAAATGGCCCTAGAACGTGTTTTAGTCTAATGCATCAACATGTTAGTGTGGATGTAGCTTAACTTGGCAATTGTTGCCCAAATAAAAAAGATTGGGGATTAAAAAAAGTAAACTACCCTGTTTACTTCCCCTAAATATGGGAACTATAGTCCAAAAACTAATGAATAATTATCTCCAAAAAAATATATAATTCAAATTCATTTTAAGCCAATATTACGACACACCCAGAACATTTCCCAGGTATCACAGCGACTCTGTCCAGATGACGTCCACATCGTCTCCCAACCTCTCCAGCCGCAGCAATATGTTCTCTCCTAAGACATTAAAGCCTTTTTATCCCTGTCATAAACAACTCCCAGGGAAGTTTTTTCTCAAACTTTCAAGAAAAATGATGATGACATCAATCCTTTTTAATGTGCTCCTTTCAAAGCATGATCTTGACATACAGCACTTCCAGGTGTGAGTTCAGCTTACAGCAGAGAGCTTGGAGCGCTGCCAAATGGAGGCTGCTCTCCCATGTGGAGTCAAACATGATTGATGAATCACTTCCTGACAGGATGACAGGACAGGTTGACAGCTGATGTCTCCCTCATGATACATCAGTCCGGTAAAAGACTTTTGCTCACAAGACAAGGGCATTAGCTTCAGCTCCCAGGAGGAAACTGTTGCATTTGGGAGCTAAATATAGCTTCATTCTGTGATAGTGCTTTTTCCTGGAGCTATGAACTCGTGGTTGTTTTCCCTAAAAAGCATGATTACCTTGACTATGAAACATTTTAAATTATATTTGAAATGTCAACTTTATTTCAAAACGGACTGAAACATTTGAATAATTGGTTTATTGTTTATTAAAATTGTGCTGCCCCTTTAAGAGGGCCTGCAAAGGGTTTGGGTTTTGCGCTGTGTGTCCATAAATGCTTGCCGTAGTTTCCTGTTTCTGGCTGTCTATGGAGCACATGGGTTGTTTCCTGTCAACTCAATCCTTGCTCATGAAATGAAAATGAATCAGTAAACATCCTAAACCGACCTGGGTGTTTATTCCTGATCGTGTTAAGCTATCTGCCAAGCCTGCAATTCCAAAATATTCTTGCAAGGGCAGAATACAAATTATTTATGAAACAATAAAAGCCAAAAATTAATTGTTTTCAGTTTGCAAAACTTAATGATGTGTGGCTTTTATGTTTCATACAATGTTTGACTGTTGGTTGAAGAGGTATAATAACCTCAGTAACAGAAGAAGTGTAAAGACCAACTTTAGACCATGTTGGTTTTTACTGTCCTTTTTTTGTTTTTGTTTCTCAATGCACGTTGGCAGGTAAAAGTGTTGCCAGGAATTGTAGCATAACCTTTAATGGACAAAAACAGAAAATCACCATAAAGCCCTCAATGTATACAAGAAATTCCTCATCAAATTGTTTAATTTAGTAAAATTCCCAAACTACGGAAATTCATCCCTGAATAATGTCACATGTGAGGAAAAAAACAAATGACACAATAAAGGTTATTGCATTTGATGAATTTTAGCATTAGTCCATGGTCTGCCTGTGCTCATTAGTATGTCATCATCGTGTGTCCCCGTTTCTCTTTCTGTGACTTTTCACCCTGGATGATGACATCTTTAAAGGTCTGCTACGTACTCTTTACTGACAATTGTGAGGTTGGAGATGTTTGTGCTTACCAATGCTTTGAGGCATTTCTTAATATGATTACATAGGAAGACCAAATTGGGTTTGAAAACATTGATGAAACCGTGATTTGTGAACTAACTATGAACTCATGGTTTCAACACAGATTTATGCTGTATTTAATGAATACATGTGTGAACATTTGTATATGTAAATGTTATCCTGCTACAAGCCAAACTGTATATATCTAGCTTTTAACCACAAATACAACAGTGAACCTAAAATAGGCCTGAGCTAGTATGTCGGAAAAGACCAGTAGCACTTGTCCAGAAGCCTTCTAATCCTCTCGTTCATCCTTTATGACTTTGCCCTAGTGGAAGATGTTCTTCTTTAACGAATATGACCGCGTCATTGCCCAGAGGAAGTCCGAGCAGCACCAAAAGCAGTGACACAGTGTGGAGGAGCGGTGACTGCACTGCTGAAGGCATCAAAACACCAAATGAGATGTGACAGCGGAAAGAGAAACAGGCCCGGCTGTTGGGGCTGAAATGAGAACAGAAGGTCCTTTACATGTGACGTAGTATTTTCACAGTCGTGGTACTATATGTAAAATGTGGGTCAGTATTATTTTTTAAAGAGAGTTGCAGTGTATATAAATTAGCAATTAGTTAATCAAATCAGAGCTTAGTAGTATCCTGCCACGATTGTGTGTGTATATATATATATAATATATATATATGTGTGTGTGTGTGTTTATGTGTCCTTCACATTCAGCTCAGGGCTGGTCTTTTAGTAAAGTCCTTAGCTGTCCTGGTGATATAATGGAGGGAGGTGTGAGTGTTTGTGTACGTGTGTGTGTTTCTATGGCTGTTCTTGATAACATTGTTGTTTCATCGATAAATAATGACCTCAGAACTCTAATGGACACACAGCGTCTCTCACTGTATCTGTGATCAAACAGAAAGCCAGTTCTTAGACTTAAACATTCTGACCCATACACACACCATGCAGCAAATACACACAGACATGTGCATTGACACGCACAAGTCAAACACTTCTGAAAAACACAACAGCTAAACAAACTTAGCAAAGCCTGAGGCGGGGTCCTCCTCCATCATATTGGTTTGATGTACTCACAAAGCCTCATGTTTCCAGTGGGTAGATGCAATGGCTCTGACCAGTTTCCCTGCACTCAAAAGCCCAGTGCTTGAACCTTGTCTTGTCAGCAGCGATATACTGGCTGTACTCTACACATTAGGCTCAGTCCGCTGAAATGATAAACCTTCATATTGTTCAGCTGCTTTATGATGTGAGGTGTGTTGCTGCTGATCTAACTGCTTCCTCTTCTCATCTCCTCTCCCCCATCAGGGAATGGAATCAGGCTGGTGATAGTCCAAGTATGTACCTCGCATTTTTGCCAATTCTGTTGTTTTGCCAAGTCCCATGTATGTTTTATTTTAATAAACTGAGGGATAGGATATGAATGAGTCATACTGTTGTGTGTGGGGTTCTGCACACACCATGAAAACAAACCAGATAGCTGTCCTCCTGACCATAAGGCTATGCATCAGAATCAGAATCAGGTTTATTACCAGGTAGGTTTACACGTACGAGGAATTTGACTAGCTGTCGTGGTGCATAACAACAAGAATTCAAAACAGAGGTAGATAACTAGAAACATATTTGAAATGATTACAAATATAGTCAAATATAACAGTATTTACATTGCAATGGAATGGAATAGAGGAATAAAATATGGAAAACAAATTGGCAGTAATGCAAAATATGTGTGTGCATTATTGTAATGCATAGAGTGTCACGATCTGTCTGTGTTGTGTTTTTGCCATGTCTAGTTCTGTCTGTGTTCACCCCCCGTCTTGCCTGTTGCTTCCTGTCTCTGTGTTCCCTCCTACCTGATTACCAGATTGTGTTCACCTTGTGTCTCTGTGTTTTCTCCTCCCTGTGTCTTGTTTGTGTGATTAGCCTTGTGTGTATTTAAGTTCTGGTTTTTCTGTCTGTCTTTGTGAGATTATTGATGTTGTTGGAAGGTTTTTGTTCAGAGGGATTTTTGTGTTTTGTTGCTAGTTCCGCAATAAAAGTATTTTGGATTTGGATATTCTGCATTTGGGTCCTGTGTCCCTTGCCCTCCAGCTGTGACAGAATAATCTCACCAAAGATGGACCCAGCAGATGATCCATTTGAGGTGGAATTACATCAATGTACCTATTATTTAGCTTTCTGCTATGGTAGGTCAACCCAGTCTCACGGCATTTCGTGTTCACCAACACGATTTTTAATCTATTGATTCGTGTTCACCATCACGATTTGCCCCTTTTTTTCGTGTTGCACAGCACGATTTTAAAAGCAATGTATTTCTACTGGTAACGTGTTTCGTGCCTGCAGGCTGCAGCACGTCTTTTTCTCCGGTCGGGTCGTGGAAGACCGGAAGCTGTGTGGTTCATAAAAACATGTTCTTACTCAATATCAAGCCACAATTATTGCTTTTATTTTAAATCGTATAATTTCTGACTTTTGTTGTCGTCTGTGAGGAAAATAAATGGGGCTCAGAGCCTCAGGATACTGACATTTTTAAATCTTTTTTTCCTTCTAATTTGTTATTCTTTTCCAAATAACACACCGTTATTTACTCACCAATAACACACAATTATCCTTGCTTTTCTTTATTGGTTTAATTCCATAATCTCTGGCTTTTCTGGTGTCCGTCAGGAACTGAATTTCAAAATAAAAATAACCGGAAACAGACGTAGGCCTGTAAGGGACATTTCGAGCATCATTGCGATTGTCAACATTTCTGAGTTTAGGATGGCCGAAGACACTACACTACCCATAATCCCCAGCTATCGTTTAGGACTACAGTTCCCGTAAGGTTACGCAGAGCGTCAAACAGCTGTGTGAAATGGAACGAAACCACGCCAGATTATCCAAAACTGGAATCGAACACCCCCAGAACTACACATGCTGGCTATTGTGTTTCGCAAAATGTTCTATGGGACGTCTCTACTGAACGTTTTCGTTTTTCCCACAATTAGAAGTTGCCAGTATTAAACACATTGATGTTATCAAATGTAAAACATATAATAAATAAATGGGTGAAAATCACTTGTGTCCATAATGTGCAGCATTATATTAATGCCGTATACCCACATGACAGCTCATTGCTACTTTGTAATTACTCCACTACAATTCAGAGGTTAACCTGGTATGTTTACTCCCTGCATTTATTTGAGTTACTTTGCAGATTCTGATTAATTATGTGAAATATAAACAACCCTTAATTCAGACTTTAGTTACACCTGAGTAAAATTCAGGTAAGGTGATTGTCAAGTGCCAACAATCAGGAGAGATATTTGATAGTTGGTGCTTGAGAAGACTAAACATGTATCTGCAATTGACATGAATGGAAACGAGTAATAAAGTATATTCATTACTCGTTATTCTCTACTAATAGTTCATTAAAGACTGTATATTATGGCTATTTTGCACATCCCTTTCAAGATTTTCAAAGGTTTATTGACATATCATACACAACTATGGTGTAGTTATGCAATGAATGAAAAACTTGGGTCACAGGTTCCTCAACAGTGCATTACAAGACATCTATCAATATGTGTGTACCTCCAGCATTAAACTGTCATATTCTGCACATTTCTTATTCTATCTACATACATAAGAGTATAATTAATGTGTATAATATCAGTTAAAATAAGTGCTTCAACATAGTTAACATTGCAGGAAAGCAATATATTAGACGTTAATTACTTTGTCAGGCTTAATATTTAATATTTAATGTTTAAATAAAGGTTAATCCGTTTTTCTGTTTTGCACCTCCTCCTATTAATATCTGTGTACATCCTGCACTAAACTGTTTTATTGTAGAGATCACTTATAGTATCTTCTTGATTTTTTATATTCTATATTTATACTTTCCCCCTATGAAAGTATGTACTCTTAATATTTTTTTAATCAAATATAACACATAAAACAATAATTCAATAACGTGCTTTAACCACTAGGAGGTACACACAAGGTGCACACAGACACTTGTATGTACAACATCTGAAGATGTATAGTTGTATGCATTCTTTCACATCATCTATGAATAAGATCAAATGTAAAAGTCAGCCGAATTCGTGTAGATACTGCAAGGAGACGTATTGTGTGAAGAGAAATTGAAGATGTTGTTTAATTGTTGATATATTTATGATCCACGTCAAGTATTCAGTTTCGGCGCCATTTCTTCCAGTTTTTCCAAAGGTCTTCTCATCAGGGCTCTCTAAATAAATAACTACGGCAGATCTGTAATATGTAATGCAGCCAAACCGTGTATTACAATGCCGTTATATGATGACTTTCAGAGAGAAAAGCAAGAGCACTTGGAATTAAGTATTATTTTATACTTTTAAAATGTTTTCCGGATTTCATATAATATAAACACCAAATCCCAGCATGCATTGCGGCTAACACATCCAATCAACGAGCTTAAAACCATAGCTGAGGATCTTGGGTCATCGCTCGAAATGCCTACGTCTGTTTCCGGTTATATTTATTTTGAAATTCAGTTCCTGACGGACGCCAAAAAAGCCAGAGATTATGGAATCAAACCAATAAATAAAAGCAAGGATAATTTAGTGTTATTGGCGAGTAAATAACAGTGTGTTATTTTGAAAAGAATAACAAATTAGAAGGAAACAAAGATTTAAAAAATACAGATTTCAGTATCCTGAGGCTCTGAGCCCCATTTATTTTCCTCACAGACGGCAACAAAAGTCCGAAATTATACGATTTAAATTAAAAGCAATAATTGTGGCTTGATATTGAGTATGAACATGTTTTTATGAACCACACAGCTTCCGGTCTTCCACGACCCGACCGGAGAAAAAGACGTGCTGCAGCCTGCAGGCACGAAACACGTTACCAGTAGAAATACATTGCTTTTAAAATCGTCCTGTGCAACACGAAAAAAAGGGGCAAATCGTGATGGTGAACACGAATCAATAGATTAAAAATCATGTTGGTGAACACGAAATGCCGTGAGACTGGGTTGAACTATGTCTGCAGTTTGTTGGTAGACAGGGAATGAACAGAGGATTTTCAGAGGTTTTTGAACTGAAAACAGCTGCTTGCTGCATTAGGAAACACCCCTGACGGCAGTAAGAGTGAACCAGCACTGTAAAGTGTTGCAGGCTGTAAAAGGTAAAAACAATGAGCTTCAAGCGGCTAATACACAACTGTACAGCATGTAATATTTCTTTAGGGATTCATAACTATAAACGTCATTTGACCCATTCCTCGTATACAAATATCGACTCCCGCGGCAACACAGACTTCCACAGCTGTAATCTTCTTAATACACTGACTATCTGAAGTCCCCGTGGCTCTTTATACTGCAGCCCAACAGACTGGATCAGCGAACACGAGTACTCCATCAGAGCAAACCACCGGAGCAGCCAATGGCAAAACAGTTCATTACAGTAATGAATATATTTTACAAGCATTGAGCCCACAGTAGGATCAATATCAGGAACAGTTGGTTCTGATAGTCTGCTTCAACATCACTGATTCTGACTCTAACAGAAACCCACTGCTCCACTATGTGGCAGTCATCAAGGACAGTTACAGTATAGCAAGTATGGGAGACTGGATAATTACATGCATTGTGTGGTATGAACATACACTGAACAAAAATATAAATGCAACACTTTGGTTTTTGCTCCCATTTTTCATGAGATGAACTCAAATATCTAAAACATTTTCTATAAACACAAAATTACCATTTCTCTCAAATATTGTTCACAAATCTGAAAGAATCTGTGATAGTGAGCACTTCTCCTTTGCTGAGATAATCCATCCCACCTCACTGGTGTGGCATATCAATATGCTGATTAGACAGCATGATTATTGCACAGGTGTGCCTTAGGCTGGCCACAATAAAAGGCCACTCTGAAACGTGCATTATTGGGGGGGGTCTGGGGGGGTCCGAAAACCAGTCAGTATCTGGTGTGACCACCATTTGCCTCACGCAGTGCAACACATCTCCTTGGCATAGAGTTGATCAGGTTGTTGACTGTGGCCTGTGGAATGTTGGTCCACTCCTCTTCAATGGCTGTGCCAAGTTGCTGGATATTGGCAGGAACTGGAACACGCTGTCGTATACGCCGATCCAGAGCATCCCAAACATGCTCAATGGGTGACATGTCCGGTGAGTATGCTGGCCATGCAAGAACTGGGATGTTTTCAGCCTCCAGGAATTGTGTACAGATCCTTGCAACATGGGGCCGTGCATTATCATGCTGCAACATGAGGTGGCACAACAATGGGCCTCAGGATCTCGTCACGGTATCTCTGTGCATTCACAATGCCATGCATAAAATGCACCTGTGTTCGTCGCCCATAACATACGCCTGCCCATACCATAACCCCACCACCCCCATGGGCCACTCGATTCACAACATTGACATCAGAAAACCGCTCACCCACACGACGCCACACACGCTGTCTGCCATCTGCCCTGAACAGTGAAACCGGGACTCATCCGTGAAGAGAACACCTCTCCAACGTGCCAGACGCCATCGAATGTGAGCATTTGCCCACTCAAGTCGGTTACGACGACGAACCGGAGTCAGGTCGAGACCCCGATGAGGACGACGAGCATGCAGATGAGCTTCTCTGAGACGGTTTCTGACAGTTTGTGCAGAAATTCTTTGGCTATGCAAACCCATTGTTGCAGCAGCTGTCCGAGTGGCTGCTCTCAGACCATCTTGGAGGTGAACATGCTGGATGTGGAGGTCCTGGGCTGGTGTGGTTACACGTGGTCTGCGGTTGTGAGGCCGGTTGGATGTACTGCCAAATTCTCTGAAACGCCTTTGGAGACGGCTTATGGTAGAGAGATGAACATTCAATTCACGGGCAACAGCTCTGGTGGACATTCCTGCTGTCAACATGCCAATTGCACGTAACGTGATCAGATTACTTTTAGATTACTTTCTTTTTCCATCACAGATGGGTGTTTGGGTGAACAGGAGACACAAAAAGCTAAAAGGAAAGTGAACGTGTTTTTACTGTTTTAATGGCTTATCAAGAGCACACTGAAACATCACATCTGAAACTATGTAACAACATAATAAACTTGTTGGGGATGCAGCTTGGGATGTGAGGAGTGAGGGACACGGCTTAGAACAGGCGTGTCGCCTTCTGTCCTGCCAGTGTTGGCAGGACAGGAATTAAAATGTAGAACTCTGACTTCATTTTAAGGACATTTCGGCCAGGGGTGTAGAGCTATATTTGTTTAAGCACCGGATTGGCAAAACAGGAGTGTGTGCACCAGTCTGCCTTGATCTATGAATTCATGTCCGTGACTCTCACAGTATCTGCTGCCCACAGCTGTTTTATAGAAGGAACACCTCCTTCACTTCATGACCTCTCTGCAGCAGCAGGAGGCAGCGGGAGGGTTAACTCAGCCTCTGAGAAGATCGAGCCTTTCACGCACCGCCTCACTGTGTTTACCTTCAGAATCATTAGAAAGACTAAAGAGCGGTGTTGCTGATGTGTTTTAACCACACACACCTCTACACACACACACACACAGACACACGATTTAAATGCAGACTTTTGTTCCTCCATGTTTCGTTGTTATTGTTTCACTGAGCGGACCCGCCCCTTTTTTTTAAAAACGCTCCCTTTTTTGGTCCATCTGCGGCGGCAATAGGTTTTGTGCGCTGTGATGATTCGGCTGTACCTTTAGTAATGAATATTACATGTTATGAGGAAATCTTTCACCATAATTCATAAGTATCCAAAATGTATTCACTTCAGGTTTACGAAAGTAACTGTAATCAGGTTACTCGTTTTTCAAATGTAACGCGAGCTGAATACAGTTACTTGATTTTTGTATTCTGATTACGTAACGCCGTTACATGTATTCCGTTACAACCCAACCCAGCCTAAGGCACACCATCAGCATCTTGATATGCCACACCTGTGAGGTGGGATGGATAATCTCGGCAAAGGAGAAGTGCTCACTATCACACATTGTTTTCAGATGTGTGAACAATATTTGAGAGAAATGGTTATTTTGTGTTTATAGAAAATATTTTAGATCTTTGAGTTCATCTCATGAAAAATGGGAGCAAAAACAAAAGTGTTGCATTTTAGTTTTGTTCAGTGTAGTATGGAAGGCTGTTTTTTCCTGTGGCGCAAACAGGCTTCCATACATTGGAGAGGATTTTATGACTTTTTGTGTTAATATTTAGTTACCAATGACAACCAGTTTCACTTCCAGGCTAATTACATTGTATTGATATTTTGGATCTAAGCCTTGAAGGGTAGCCAACATGTATAAAAGGCAAGATTCCCAAAGGTTGTTTATACAATTGAGTCAAAGGAGTGTGTCTTTACAGCATTATAACAATACTGGTGTATTGTTATGCAATGCAACCAGTATACAGGTTAATTAATGATTCAACCTGCAATTACTGAGTGTTGGGGGTATTTGTTTAGTCACACCCTGATGGACCATTTAATAAAGTCAATCATTTAGCTATTCTCCCTCCAAGCATTGTGGGGTTTCATCAGCTACTGAAATGTGATCTGAGTACAAATACAATGAGCATTACAAGACTGTGGTTATCATATGTTGAACAAAAGGCGTATCCACAACTTTACGGAGCTATAGGTGTGTAGTAACATATCTTGGGCCCTTCAAAGATAATTCTACCTGTACAAACCCTGTCAAGATAAGTGTTCCGAGCATTTTGTTCCTCTCTTTCCTGGTTTATTGAGAGATCTGATGCAAAATATATCCGTCAACTGTATGATTCAAAACCATGCTGCTGCCAGTTAGAGATCATAGTTTTAGTGTTTTACAATACCAGTCAGATCTGTGAATAAAATGTTGCTGTTTTTTTTATATATTGCTGTTGTATGTTTTTCGAATGGACTTTGAGTCTGACAATTAAGATGAACTGATGAAATAAAACATGATGAATAAAATCGAACTGGCCTGATGCCATTATCACAGTAGGCATTTATGTATCATGTATAATGTTGTTTGATTAACCTGACCTCACTTCCACTGTGTTCTTGGTCACTAATGGAGGATTACTCAGCAGATGCATGCCAGTTGTCTCAGCAGAAAGGAGCCTCTGGCACTCTGACTTCCCCTCCAGCCTCCAGCTTCCTGACACACGAGTGTTTGTTCTGGCTTGTGCCATCCGTCGCCTATTCATCTATTTCTTCCATTCAAAGACTGTGATGCTCTCATTAAGCCACCAACGTTCAGTGAATGCTCGTTGGGGATTGTTCACTGTTGCCAAGAGACAGTGTTCTCAAGAATGTGTACACTGAATGTTATCCTGTGTTCACTACAGTCACAATGCCATGACTTTGTGACTCACTGTCAATGACTGTTCCATTGTCAAGCCTTTGAGACAATACCCCAATGTCCCAAATCCCAAGTTGATTATGAGCTATCTGACTTGGTTATTGGTCTTTTAATAACACTGTAAGAAACTCTCATTTGATTTGAATTTCTGGGACTCATTCTCTGAAGGCTGGGAGCCTAAACTACAAATAGACCAGGATTTATGCTTTAAATCCACATCTCATGAGATGATAAAATATAGCCTATAGGTGCATCATTTTGGAATCATCTACATATTTTGAGCATGACAGGTGCAGATACGCTTCGCTGAATCTCATGTTACTGGCATCAGAAATACTGCTGGCAGCTTTGCCTTTCATTAGGGAAAAAGATAAAACTGTTAACACATTTGATATATGTCTGAGTATGAAGAGCCTTGCTTCACATTTACTGACAAAATATGTGTTATATGCTGCATGAGTGATGTGGTCCCCAGGAAGGGTGTCAATGTGAGATATTGTCACACTTTCCGTCTCCTTTACAGACATGAGCCAAGTCAACTGTGAGTAATACGAAGCCACAACGTTTGACATATCATACATTTCAGGTAGAAAACCACAGATAAACTAACTGGAACTGTGCTACGCTTCCAACTGTTCACAGACTGGGCTCTGGGTGTTTCTGTGTGATGAAGGGCACTATAGTTACATTATTTACAATCCCAATTTAAGCTAAGTGGCATTTGATATCATAAACTATTAAGTAGAAGCGGATGCATACAGTGATCATCAACAGTTAATAAACTGAAGCTTCATTTTCACATCCAATTTCACTCGCTGATAATTGCAATCCATCATTTTGAGTCTGCGGGATCAATAGGCAGAACCGAGCAGTGATGTTGTTTAGTCGACTGTAGGCGTGTCATTTTGATAAATGGCTCAATCAGCTGAACCTGAGGAGGCTTATAACTTATGAGTCACACAGATCAGAAAAGTTGAGGGAGTTTTGACCACAACTTTCCGTGGTGCCACCATCAGTTTGATAAATGCACAGCCTGGAGGGAAGCTTCCTGTACAGAGGAGTGATGAGGAGCGTTAGTCTAACAGCAGATGTTTAATGGATTCAACCATGCAAGACTTTCCCCTTCTGTTATAAATCTATATGTGAATCTAAATGCACCAGTATTTTATTACTGTCTGTTTAAATACAGATTTGTCTCACCTCTGGGAAGTCAAAAGTCACCATGTTTCCAAAATCCTTCTTCAGCTGCTGTCGCCTACAGAGACAAAGTGCTGCCCTCACCAATGAAATACGTCACACTGAACAGCAAAGGCACACTGCAAACATTCTGTTTTAAACAGAAATAATGTCATAATGGAACAGCCTCTGCTGTTTCGGTTTCATTCGTTTTAAGCAATTCTCATCTTGATAACCCTTGGCAAGAATAATGCAGTCTGTCTCTCTGCGTTGTTTGTAATGGATTTTCCAAAAACAGTTTGACAAACATACCTGAAAGTAACTTCTTGTGAATGTGCATGAACTGGGAGGTCAGGGGTCAGAAGGT
>CM070486.1:36285231-36340035 GCA_036324585.1 Champsocephalus esox | reverse complement strand
CACCTGACCTTCTGAGAAAATGAAAGCAATTCATTAGTGATGTGTCGGTCGCGAACAAGCCTATTCTTTTGAATGGCTCTTTGATACGAACGAGGGGAACCGAGTCGTACTTGTTGAGAGCCATTCTTGTTTTCGTTAAATCGTTGGTCCGCACTCACTGCCTGCCAAAATCCACTCGCCTTTTAAAAAGCTCGATTTTGTTCCCTAAACGTCTTCTGTGAAGACCCGCCCCGACTCTGATTGGTAGGTTTCAGCATGAGGAGTGAGATGGGGTGGGTCTTAACGGAATAGGCGCGAGAGAAGTCACAACAAGTGGTACAGGACAGGTAGACGACGTGTTTTTCGGATGGAAAATGAGCCAAACACGAAAACGCAGCAGCATTTGGATGCACTTCAACCAAAACCCAGGCAGTGATAAAGTGCACCATTTGTAAAGGCAAAATATCCTTTAAAGCAGGATCAACAAATAATCTCCATCGCCACTAAAAAACACAGTATCTAATATTAAGAGTTGCATGAATTTCATTTAAGGCAAGGCAACTTTATTTACTGAAGGCAAGGCAAGTTTATTTATATAGCACTTTTCTGTACGCGACAATTCAAAGTGCTTTACAAAACAAATTAAAATACTTTTTAGGAATACATACAGTAAAAACACATGATATAATGGCATTTTACAACAGGCCTACAAAGCAAAGATAATACAATTATAAAAATAAACACCACAGGTATACAATACATGTTTAAAAACGCATACTGTAGTTTGAATATGATCATCTCAATTAAAAGAAGCGGCAAAGAGATTTTTAGTCTTGATTTAAAAATAGTAAGCGTTTCTGCGGAAATGCATGATTTGGGTATAGTTTGTTCCAGAGTGTCGGGCATAACAGCTAAATGCTGCCTCTCCATGTTTTGTTGTTACTCTCTGAAACCGATAGCAGACCCGTCCCAGAAGACCTGAGGCACCTTGATGGCTCGTAATTATGTTGGAGTTCAACAATATACTTTGGTCCTAAACCATTTAATGATTTAAAAACTAGCAATACTACTTTAAAATCAATTCTTTGGCCGACTGGAAGCCAATATAGAGATTTCAGAACCGGACTGATGTGATCCACTCATTTAGTGTTAGTGAGGACACGTGCAGCAGCGTTCTGAATCAGCTGCAGTTTTCTGATGGATTTTTTTGTCAGCCCTGTGAAGACACTATTGCAGTAGTCGAGTCTATTGAAAATAAAAGCATGGACAAGCTTTTCTAAGTCCTGTTGTGACATTAGTTTTTTAATCCTCGATATATTCTTCAGGTGATAATAAGCAGACCTAAAGACTGTTGTAATGTGGCTGTTGAAATTCAGGTCTGAGTCCATCACTTCCCCGGGCGCCGTTCAAAATGGCAGCACACTGCTCCTAACACTAGGATGGACCAAATGCAGAGAACCAATTTCCCCATGGGGGTTAATAAAGTATATCAAATATCAAAAAAATCACTACACCCAGATTCCTGGCTTTATTAGTGGTTTTGTAGTCTTCCGACAGAAGCTCTGCTATTACTTTTAATCGGTCCTTCGTTGCTCCAAACACAATGATCTTTGTTTTTTGTTTGTTCAGTTGGAGAAAGTTCTGAGTCATCCAGTCAGTGATGTGCTCAACACACTTGCTCAGTGTTCTAATCGGAGAATAGTCTCCCGGTGTACTTTTAAAATAAATCTGGGTGTCGCCTGCATAGATGTGATAGCTTCGATCGCTCTTTTTAATAATTTCAGCCAGAGGTAGCATATAAATATTAAAAAGCAAAGGTCCTAAGATGGAGCATTGAGGAACCCCGCATGACATATGTGTCAAAGTTGATGTGTAGTTGCCTATTGAGACAACGTTTGTTCTGTACTAAACCAATTTAGAGCTGTTGCTGAAACTCCCACTCCCACAGTTTTCTAGACCAGGGGTTCCCAACCCAAGTAAGGTGTTACTGCCGTGCCGCGAAATAGCTGTGAGTTTATCGTAATATTTGCAGAATTATAAATATATAAAAATATTTTATCACAATGTTTTTTTCAAAAAGTGTTTAATTTCGCACCTATACCAGTCATATTATTTCATCCAGTAGCCTGGTTAATCTTTCACCAGAAAACCGTTGAAAATGGCTTTTATTATTATTTCCGAGGGATTCGGCGGCTCAGCCTATAAGGTCTCAGCCTCTCGTGCACACGAGAAAGTTACCGATGTGCCAAGTAGGAAGAGGAGCGCACAGGAGACAACCGTTTCATTGCAGACTGTTATCTTTATGTGGGGAAATGGCAGTACATACATTATTTGAGATATATTTCAAACTCGGACTTCATTTTAAGGATATGTCGGCCAGGGGTGTAGAGCTATTTGTTTAAGCACCGGATTGGCAAAACAGGAGAGTAAACCAGTCTGCCTTGATCTATGAATTCATGTCCGGGACTCTCGCGGTATCTGCTGCCCGCAGCTGTTTTATAGAAGGAAAACCTCCTTCACTTCATGAAATGGCTGCAGCATCAGGAGGCAGCGGGACGTGTAACTCCGCCTCTGAGAAGTGCAGCACCGGCGGGTAAAGATGTGCCTTTTTACGCACCGCCTTCGCTGTGTTTACCTTCATCAGAACAGCTAAAGAGTGACTGCAGGCTGCTATGTGTTAACCACACACACCTTTACACACATCGAACTGCCCGATAACTCCCCCTTTTATTAGTTTTATGAAGGAGATGTCCAGTCACCAAGGCACATTACATTACATGTTACTTGTTAGACGCTTTTATCCAAAGCGACTTACATACTCAATACTGTGGACAATCCACACAGGAGCGATTTGAGGTGAAGTGTCTTGCCCAGGGACACAACAACATGCTGACTGCAGTGGGGTTTGAACCTGTGACCCCCTGATCCGAACACCAACGCTCTATCTACTGCGCCACACGCCTCCCGACGCACATGGTGTGTGTGTGTGTGTGTGTGTGTGTGTGTGTGTGTGTGTGTGTGTGTGTGTGTGTGTGTGTGTGTGTGTGTGTGTGTGTGTGTGTGTGTGTGTGTGTGTGTGTGTGTGTGTGTGTGTGTGTGTGTGTGTGTGTGTGTGTATGTGTGTGTATGTTTTCTGCTCAGCTCTGTGTGTCTGTCCTATACCGGCATTTGTTTTCAAATGACCATGAACAGTAATTTACACACATCTGGCTAACTCCATAGGTAGCCTATATGCGGGTGTTAGTATACATAAATTAGTTTAATCTTAATTTCGATGTAGTGCTAAATGCTGTCGGACGTGCACCGGAACGAACGTCACCATCATAATATCCTCTGAAAACAAATGCCAGTGTCACACAGACACACAGTATTCACTGGATTATCTGTAAATCATACAAACAAAACCAAAACGTTGATTTATCTGTTTTCCCGTTTTGGTTTAAAAACGGAATAACCGTCGTTTTTTGGGTTGTCCGAAAAACCAAAAAACGACACCGGTTCTTTTTTAAACGTTGTTAATATGTTTTGGATGCATATTGTTCCACTATTTGTTCAGGCTGTTACATACAATTAGCCTCTGTTGCTACCTGCTGGTGGTGAGTAAATATTCAAATCAGTTAAAATTGACAACCGGTCCGCGATTTTGTTTTTATGTATCTGCCGGTCCTTGGCACAATCAAGGTTGGGAACCCCTGTTCTCGACGGTCTAGCAATATGTTGTGGTCAACGGTATCAAAGGCAGCTCTGAGATCTAATAATACTAAAACTGATATTCTGCCACTGTCTGTGTTTAAATGAATGTCATTTAAGACCTTTACAAGTGCAGTTTCAGTGCTGTGGTTACTGAAACACATCAAAACCGTCATTTAAAAACATGAAATGACTCAACTGTTGAAAAACAACTTTTTCAATCAATTTGCTTAAAAAGGGAAGGTTTTATATTGGCCTGTAATTATTTAATTGAATTGATTTATTTAAAACAAGGGACAGTGTACATAAATCAACATATTAAAAACATGTAAAAGTACTCAAATTAGCCAAAAGGCTAGTTTTCATCGATAGTTTTCATTATGGTTTCGTCTAGGTTATGCTTTTTTAGGAGAGGTTTAATTATTACAGTTTTAAGGGCCTGTGGAAATACACCTGATTAAAGAGACGTGTTTACTATCTGTAGTATATCTGAGGCCATGCAGGGAAAAACAGTTTTGAAAAATGTCAGAAAATAAAGACTGTCGTGCCTTTTTTATTTCCTGATGATAGAAACCAAATTTCTCTTTATATATTTCCAAATGAACCTGGAGATTTGTTTTTCTCCACCTGCGTTCAGCTTTTCTGCACTCAGTTTTTGCTGTTCTCACAGTCATGGCTTTTCTCCATGGAGATATTTTCCTTTATTTTAATGGGAGCAATGGTATCCATGACATTTGTTATTTTAGAATTAAAATGATCAACTAGCTCATTTACTGAGAAGTTAGCATGAGCAATTGAGGGAGTACAAATCTGGGCAAACATTTCCTCTGCATTTTCAGTTAAAGGGAAATGGAAACACTTTTCAAACTGCTTTCCATGCGACAATATTCCCATTAGGAAATGTATTTATCTAGTCTATTTCCAATGTAAACGATCAAGATACGCAAATTTACTTTTTGAAATACGTGCCTAATGACCATGGGCGCTTCCATTGCTCCGGGACTTTTCCAGTGACGTCACTGAGTGGGTACGGCTTCCTGAGCCAAAGCTCAATAACAAACAACATGGCGTGCAATGCACCAGTAGTTTACATTACAAGAAAACGGTCGTCGTCAGCAGAGTTGGGTGTAACGCGTTACAAAGTAATAATATTACTTTTGTCGGTAACGAGTAGTGTAACACTACAGTTACTAACATTGCCCCGTCACGCGTTACTTCGTTACTTTTATAAAAATCAGTCATAATCACACAGACAAGAGGGGTTTCCGCCGCAGGTTTATATGTACGTAATCTCCGCGACCGCGACTCCACCTGCAGTGCTGCATAAACATGGCTGAGTCAGAGACAGAGTTAGCGATATCTTTCGAGGGGTGGAGGTATGCCCATTATTTTGAGTTCGTCCGAAGACTAGACAGGAATGTGACGGTGAGGTGCAAACTGTGTCCAGGCCAGAAGCTTTTATCCACGGCTGTAAACACCACGTCAAACCTAAACAAGCACCTGCAAAGAGCACATGCTAACGTGAAGCTAATAGCTAAGGACCCCCCGAACCCAGGATGTTGTGAGTGCGCTGCCGTCGACTCCGAAGCAGCAAAAATTAGAATTTGGAGGAACGGTAACCAAAGCACAGATGGACAGGCTTGTAGCATCCTTCATAGTCGAGGAAATGTTGCCCATTTGCACAGTGGAATCACCATCTTTCAGAGATATACTGCGCAAAATACAGGTAACAGGAGACAGAGGACTGCCATGGTCAGACAGGAAAACCTTCAGGAGCTATCTGGATCAGTCGTATGCGACAATGGAAACTGAACTAAAGAGAACATTCAAAACTTTAGAATTTGTGTCTACCACTGCTGACATATGGACTAGCCACAATAAAAGTTTTTTGGGAATGACCGCACACTGGATTGACCCACGCGATTTCCATCGTGAGAAAGCCCCAATTGCTTGCAAAAGGATTAAAGGACGACACACATATGATGTGATTGCTAGTGAAATTGAACAAATTCATTCAAAGTTTGGACTTTCACACAAAGTCACCGCCACTGTCACGGACAATTGATCCAATGTTGTCAAGGCTTTCAATGTGTATGAGCAGCAGCATCCAGCATCAGATTCTGACGAGGGAGATGATGAAGTAGATCAGAGTGTAGCTTTCACAGATGTTGGAGAAGTGCTGTATAGCAACTAGAAGAAGGACAGTTTTCTCTACCTCCACACTTGAGGTGAGCGTCACACACACTCAATTTAATTTCAGGCAATGATGTTGAAAAATGGCTTACATCAAACACCGAGTCCAAATCGGTTAACAGAAGTGCCACTGGAAAGTGTTCTGCCCTTTGGACTAAAGCAAGCCGTTCTACCGTGGCATCTGATCTCGTCGAGGATACGTGCAGAAGGAAACTTATCGTGCCGAGATCAACAAGATGGAATTCATTCCATAATGCCCTATCCCGCATCACTGACATCCCCATCCCAGAGTTAAATACACTCTGTAGCCGACTGGGTATTAAAGCCCTCACTGAACGGGAGCATCAATTCCTCAAGGAATACTGTTCCGTCCTGAAACCACTCACAGTGGCGTTGGATATTCTGCAAGGGGAAGACAACTGCTACTACGGCTGTCTTCTACCAACGTTGGAAATTCTGATGTCTAGGACATTGGCACTACAAACTGGGCTTTCCCGGTTGACAGCAGGTCTGCCAGATGCCATAGTAACGGTAAGCCGAACACCGTTCTGCACCCGGTGGTGTGGAGCCGGTTGCGTCTCATCAGGAATCTGCCGCCTCCTACAGCACGTCCGCTGAGAAGGATTTCTTTGCCTTCGATGAGATGGAGGGAGTTACAGCTTCCTTAAACTCTGAGACAGAAGTCATTGACTATTTTAAGTCGGGGTCAGAGCTGGCAGTCTTGAGACGTTTCCCTAATATAAAGCGCATCTTCCTGAAATACAACACCGCTACCCCATCGAGTGCGCCGGTTGAGAGGCTTTTCAGCCTAGGCAGTTTGTGCTAACACCAAGAAGAAATCAGTTATCCGATAAACTATTTGAGAGACTCCTCCTAATGCGTTATAACCACTGCTTCAGTGACAAACACATCAAATAAGTGTGAGGTGTTCAGTCTGAGATCATGAGAGGGAGTGTGGCCTATGTTCACAGCCAATGCCACTTTGGCCTATTTTCGCTTTTGATTGTTATTAATGATGTTAAAAGGCCATGTTGACTATATTGTATATTTTTTAGCTTACTGTTCAATTAATGAAGCTCATGCTTTAGGTTGTGTTCTTTTTCATTATTTCATATTTGCTAATAGGCCTTTTTTGTTGAGGCAGTCAATATTTGTGTATTTAATGTGTTATCAAGGCCAACCTCGTTTTGTTTTATACAGGCTATTTATTTGTAAAGTATTTGTTTATTTTGCCCAGTGTCACATCACATTGATATCGCCCACTTGTTCCAATTTTTCTCTTGAAATGTTCTTTAAGTTTCACAGACTGTTAGCTTGTTGTGGTTGGCTGGTAGCCTATTTTATTAAAGAGCATATAAAAAGAAAGACTTGTGTTATATCTTCCTTATTGCAATAGTAATTGGGGGTGCAAGTGGAGTCTTGCAGAGGCAAAACTGTGGCGCGCTTACACTGTAGGTGCGCCGCAGTCTGCGTGATCTGCCTGTAGGGAGGGGCGGGTCGGCCCTGCGAGTAAAGTAACGAGTAAAGTAAACGCGTTATTTTATGTTATTTTACTTTATGTAGAGAGTAACAAAGTAGTGAAATATATTACTTTTTTTTTAAAAGTAATATGTAATATGTAATATATTACTTTTTTTTAGTAACGACCCCATCTCTGGTCGTCAGGAGTTTATTGTATTGCCCCAGGCTGCACAAATTGATTTTATACGAAGAAGGAAGAAGTACATTTCCATAGGCTGCCACTAAAGGATGAGCAGCTGCTCAAAGTCCAGTCTGGATGCATGGTTCAATACAAAACATCGGATTTGAAGCCAGGATCTGTTCCCACAATATTCGATTTCTCAACGTATGCAGCCGGGAACACCGACCGTCCCAGCACGTCGGCCGCGCAAGACAATGACAGTGTCAACAAACGTGAAGTTCAAGCCACCAAACGAGTTGCTTCAGCTGCCGAGAGAGAGGTAAATATTGTGATTGTCAAGTGCCAACAATCAGGAGAGATATTTGATAGTTGGTGCTTGAGAAGACTAAACATGTATCTGCAATTGACATGAATGGAAACAAGTAATGAAGTATATGCATTACTCGTTATTCTCTACTAATAGTTAATTAAAGACTGTATATTATGGCTATTTTGCACATCCCTTTCAAGATTTTCAAAGGTTTATTGACATAGCATACACAACTACGGTGTAGTTATGCAATGAATGAAAAACTTGGGTCACAGGTTCCTCAACAGTGCATTACAAGACATCTATCAATATGTGTGTACCTCCACCATTAAACTGTCATATTCTGCACATTTCTTATTCTATCTACATACAGAGTATAATTAATGTGTATAATATCAGATAAAATAAGTGCTTCAACATAGTTAACATTGCAGTTAAGCAATATATTAGACGTTAATTACTTTGTCAGGCTTAATATTTAATATTTAATGTTTAAATAAAGGTTAATCCGTTTTTCTGTTTTGCACCTCCTCCTATTAATATCTGTGTACATCCTGCACTAAACTGTTTTATTGTAGAGATCACTTATAGTATCTTCTTGATTTATTTATATTCTATATTTCTATATTTATACTTTCCCCCTATGAAAGTATGTACTCTTAATATTTTTTTAATCAAATATAACACATACAAACAATAATTCAATAACGTGCTTTAACCACTAGGAGGTGCACACAGCCATAATAACGTTGTATTATTAGTGTGTATGTACAACATCTGAAGATGTATAGTTTTATGCATACTTTCACATCATTTTACAGCATATTGCTATTCTATTTCAGACTCAGTATTTACATTCTTACATTCAAAGAAAATCAGTTCTATCTTTGAAAACTACAGTCCTTTTCTATCAGCTGTGCACCGTTATGGTGTAAATATAACCTATCTATGAATTAGATCAAATGTAAAAGTCAGCCGAATTAGTGTTGATACTGCAAGGAGACGTATTATTGTGTGAAGAGAAATTGAAGATGTTGTTTAATTGTTGATATATTTATGATCCACGTCAAGTATTCAGTTTCGGCGTCATTTCTTCCAGTTTTTCCAAAGGTCTTCTCATCAGGGCTCTCTAAATAAATAACTACGGCAGATCTGCAATATGTAATGCAGCCGAACCGTGTATTACAATGCCGTTATGTGATGACTTTCAAAGAGAAAAGCAAGAGCACTCGGAATTAAGTATTATTTTATACTTTTAAAATGTTTTTCGGATTTCATATAATATAAACACCAAATCCAAGCATGCATTGCGGCTAACACATCCAATCAGCGAGCTTAAAACCATAGCTGAGGATCTTGGGTAATCGCTCGAAATGCCTACGTCTGTTTCCGGTTATATTTATTTTGAAATTCAGTTCCTGACGGACGCCAAAAAAGCCCGAGATTATGGAATTAAACCAATAAATAAAAGCAAGGATAATCGTGTGTTATTGGTGAGTAAATAACAGTGTGTTATTTTGAAAAAAATAACAAATTAGAAGGAAAAAAAGATTTAAAAAATACAGATTTCAGTATCCTGAGGCTCTGAGCCCCATTTATTTTTCCCACAGATGGCAACAAAAGACCGAAATTATACGATTTAAAATAAAAGTAATAACTGTGGCTTGATATTGAGTAAGGACATGTTTTTATGAACCACACAGCTTCCGGTCTTCCACGACCCGACCGGAGAAAAAGACGTGCTGCAGCCTGCAGGCACGAAACACATTACCAGTAGAAATACATTGCTTTTAAAATCGTGCTTTGCAACACGAAAAAAAGGGTCAAATCGTGTTGGTGAACACGAATCAATAGATTACAAATCGTGTTGGTGAACACGAAAAGCCGTGAGACTGGGTTGGTATTTACTGACACAGTGTGACCTTATTAATTCACGCAATCGCGTCCAAACTAAATGGTAGCTATTATTATGACGTACAATAGAGAATTGGGGGTGTTCTATAGTTCAACTAATTAAACTGGCATACACACACTCATCTGTCGAAAACAGCCCTAAAAAGGCTAGTATTGCTGGACTAGGTGTTCAATGGATGGTATTGCAGGACCCAGAGCGCACGGAGCACAGAGCGGACAGCAGATAACGGAATTGCAGTTGTATTGCTTATAGATTATCAGAACATTTCAAAGGGGAAAGATCCCCATTGGATATTAACCTATGGATTAACTACATCATCGTTTTTATCGTTGTAATGCCATTGAAGACCAGTTTAGACCAGACAATGAGGAAGGTAAGCTGTTAGCCTGGCGTATGTTAGTACCTAGCGCCACTTGTTTTGATGTACGTTTTTGTTGATAACCTCGCGAGTTTGTATCTTTCAGTGTTGAGGTGGGCACCGTTAGATTCTGTGTCTCCTGGCGATCATAAACGATGTGTTGGATGTGCAGCTAGGATAAGTAATAAGGGAGCTAGGAGTGATTTTCTGTGCAGTAATAGGTTAGCAATTCAGAGGCTCACTTTTAGCATTGTGTTTTTTTTATTCCGGATCGTATGCCACTCTATTCGACCGAATCGGTTCATAAGCATAGGCCATGGGATGCCTGGTAACTGTAGATGCTTCCACATCAATGTCATCTCCCGACAAATAGTCAAATTCATCGTTCAAAACGTCGATCTCATTGCAAAATTCCTCCATCGCTGCCATATCTGCTACGTTATGTTGACTTCCGGTATGGATACCCGGAGCGAAGACTCATCCAATGACGTCACCATTTGGGACTCCCCTAATGGCGGCGGCCTGGTCCCGGAATTCCCCACCCGGCCAGCGGATAATTAATTTTCTTTTGGCGAGTAATATCATGTACAATAAATAAATCATTGTAAAATGAATAAACTACCGGAATATTATCACTGTAATTGGTGTGTCCTTTCCCCTTTAAGTGACGTCTAGTGGTTACCTCTTTCTTAACAATTGTATGGATGGTAATAGAGCTCTCAAAGAAAACACAGGAATGGTCGGAGAGCGCTACATCAGTCACCACAAGCTTAGAGATGTTCAGACCCTTTGATACAATTAAGTCCAGGATGTGCCCCTTATTGTGCGTCGGACCCTTGACATGCTGAGTCAGTCCAAAATTGTCGATAACACAAAACAGTTATTTAGCCCCTCTGTCCTCAGGGTTGTAAACATGGATATTAAAATCACCAACAATGACTAGGTGGTCAAAGTCAATACACACTATAGACAACAACTCTGTAAAATCATCAAAACAGCTTGCACAGTATTTGGGTGGTCTATAGATGTTTAGGAAAAGAGCTCGAGAGGAGCATTTCAGCTGAAGGGCCACATATTCAAAAGAAGCAAAATTCCCATCCATGTCTGCTTGCATTGAAATAAGTCATTAAACAAAATAGCTACTCCTCCCACTTTCTTATGTAGTCTTGCCTGACTCATACAACGAAAGTTGGGAGGAGTTGATTCTATAAGAACAGCTGTGCTGTTGTTTTGGTCTAACCAAGTTTCAGTTAAAAACATAACATCGATATTATGCTGGGTGATAAAATCATTGATTACAAATGATTTACCTGCTAAAGACCTGACATCTAATAGAGCCAGTTTAAATGTGTTTGATACTGTATACTATCACTCTGACCGCCCGTGATAGACCGTAGAGCATGAGGAACTTCTGTTAAATTTGACAAACTCAAACAGATCCTTTAGGACTGTCTTTTTCCAACCTGAGTCACCAACCTTCTGTGTATGTTGGTTAAAACAGAAATTGGTCGCTGTACTGGCATAGAAGCCTCTGGTCGTTGGGTGGCGCCAGAGAGCGAGATGGCAGGCTTCAGCGGCATCGGCGAAGAAAAGTTTCTAGCAGTGGAAACGGTGGCCTGAGATGACACCGCTGGAAAGGGGGGCGTGTGGAAATGGAGTGGAAATAGTCAGGGAGACGTCTGAACAGCGTGCCGCATGTTAGCCGCAAGCATGCGGCTACCCAACCTGCTGGGGTGGATTCCATCAGTGTTGAAGAGGGCGGGTCGGTCCCAGAATAGATTAAAATTGTCAATAAAACCTAAATCGTGAGCTCTGCAAGCGGATTGGAGCCAGGTGTGGAGGCTGAGCATCCTACTGAAACGCCCTGCTCCGCGGGCCAGCGTTGGGATCAGACCTGAGATAAAAATGGGCTTTTCACAGCTCTGTAAAAGATTAAAAGGTTTCTCAAAATCATTTTTTGTCAGCTCTGACTGCTGGCGGGCTGTGTCATTCGACCCAACGTGGACAATTAGTCTACTGACAGATGACGGGAATGAGTGCAGCAGCCCCGGGAGTTTATCCAGGATTACCGGGACTGTGGCTCCGGGGAGGCAGCGTGTGGCTGCATTGAAGAATCTGATGTTTCTGGTGATGGAATCCCCGATTATTAATGTGGTCGGGGCGAACAGGGGACGAGGAGGTGCCGGTGATTGAGGGTGTGGTGACCGAGCAGGAGAGTGTTGTGATGAGACAGTAACAGCTGGGCTGGGAGAAGATTTCCTTGCCGGCTCAGGGCCTGGAAAACTTCCTGAGTGTCTCAGCATGGCCTCTTTGAGGAGTTTATGACGTGAGGAGGTCGCCAGATGGGATGAGGGATGCCGAGTTGACTTCACAGTGGCCTGGGAAGCAGCAATACTGTCGGCTGCCGGCGCAGGAGTTCCAGTGTCGGTAGAGTGCAGATCCCTACTGGTCAGTGCCACGGAAGCATCAGCTGGATGGATCGGATCGTCTGACAGGGTGGTAAAGCGGTTCTGAAGGCGTAGGCGAGGCGGTGAAGTCTCCCCGTTCAATAAGCTCCTGCGCACCACCTCAGACCACGACTGCTGGTGGCCAGGTGTCGAAGTCCATGGACAGGTGGAAGGATCCCACAGAACTGTGTCATGGATAGTTGTACTGAACGAGACAAGCTGTTTAGACTGCACCGATGCCACCTCCATGAGACTGGACATGAGTCTTTTTCTTTCAACTCGTCAGAAAGCCGTCGGATGTCCTTCTTAAGGTCTGTTATCTGTGTATTAGCTCTCTGAAGCAGCACATAATCCCCAGGGTGTTTTGATGGTATTTTTGAGTGTGAAAGGTTAGTGCAATTACTGTCCCATGCACCAATGCCAAACTGCGTCAAGATCAACCTGATCTCACCAGAATGCGTGACTCCACCACGACTTCTTAACACCACAATGCGTGGTGGAGTCACGAACTTTGTTACATTTACGTGTCTGCATCACGCAAACAACCCCAATGTAAAGTGGATGAGGCTCCTTTGTCGTGGTGCACACACGCATTTCTACAACGTCCCGCAGTGAGCTTTTATTCTATACAACGTTTTTTAAATCTACTTTATAGCGTGTAGTAACTCACGGGAGGCTTGTTTTATTTTATTTGTATTCATAATTATTTTTATTTTTCGTCAGAATGTAAAAATTACATTAGTTACGAATTTGTGTTCTCAAAAAACAGTGCATTGTGTGTATTGCAACTGTGATTTTTATTAAATTAGTTAGTTTTTAAGGAAGGCCAGAGCTTCAGCTGTGTCAAATAGATTGTTCCCTTCAGTTAACGTAATTTAAAAGATAATGATCATGTCCCCTGTATTGTATTACGAGCATCCATTCCCATTGGATAACGGAGAATTTTACACCCGGAAGTAAGTGGCCTATTCTCCTTCGTGTCGATTGATTTTACAGTGATATCTGCACTACTCATCGACTAAAAAACACCAAATTGTCCTTGTTAATTACACAACATTGATTGGTTTGAATTGTGTGCAATGCTTTTGTATTTTCCCCCTTCGATTCGGAGAAACAAATATTTTTTCGGAGTTTTAGGATGGCCGAAGACACTACACTACCCAGAATCCTCAGCTATCGTTTGGGACTACACCATGTGCTTAGCTTGACAAACCCCGTGATCAGTCCTCAACCTCTGTGATTGGATGCGCAACGTTTACACAGAGCGTCCAAAAGGACTTTGAAATGGAATGAAACCCATCGACGGCACACTATTCAAAACAGGAATCGAACGTGTCCTACCCCCCCCCTCCCCCCCTTAGGTCATAGGCTCCTCCAACAGTGCTACGCAATAAAACAGATACACAGAAAAAATAGTGAAATAGTGCAATAAGAGTCTATATACCAGTGATTGGAATATGATATATTAGATAAATAATTTCTAAGTAGCAGCCAGATGAAAGTTATTTCTAAGTTCAGGTGTTTAATAATCGTATAGCCTGTGGGATGAAGCTGTCTCTGTGTCTGGTGGTTTTAGTCCGGATGCTGCGGTACCGCCTGCCAGACTGCAGCAGACAGAACAGTTTGTGGCTGGGGTGATGGGGTATTTTATAATCCTGAGGGCTTTCTTTAAGGTTAACCTGGTATTTTTACTCCACTACATTTATTTTAGTTACTTTACAGATTTGGATTAATGATGTGAAATATAAACAACCCTTAAATCAGACTTTAGTTACACCTGAATGAAATTCAGTGAAGGTGATTGTCAAGTGCCAACAATCAGGAGAGATATTTGATAGTTGGTGCTTGAGAAGACTAAACATTTATCTGCAGATCCGTTTAAAGCATATTCATTACTCGTTATTCTCTAATAGTTAATTAAAGACTGTATATAATTGCTATTTTTCACATCCCTTTCAAGATTTCAAGATTTTCTAAGGTTTATTGACATATCATATACACAACAGTGTAGTTATGTAATGAATGAAAAACTTGGGTCACAGGTTCCTCAACAGTGCATTACAAGACATCTATCAATGTGTGTACCTCCACCATTACACTGTCGTATTCTGCACATTTCTTTAAATAAAGCCTTATTAGTTAGCACATCCTCCTATCAGGCACTAAACTGTTTTACTCAAGATATCATTTGAGTATCTTCTTGATATTTTCTATTCTATATTTATATAATTGACCTTCTACTTTCCCACTATTTTGTATGTACTCTTAATATTTGCATGTTTTCATAAAATATAACACATTCAAAAGTGCGTTACAAAAATGAAAGACATTTAGAAAAAGGCATTTTAAAACAGTCATTAAAAAGCAACACAATCTTCCTGCATTGCAATTACTCTAAACGTGCAATAACGTGCTTTAACCAGTAGGTGGTTTGGGTTAAAAGGCTGTCAAGTTTACAGTGTTAACAAAATAAAATATACTGCTGTTTCCGGTTTAGTTTACGACGAATATTATTTTGTTATTGTTTTGATATTTGTAACACAAAAGCGATGGAAAAAAACCCATAGCAACCAAAAAAAGATGGTCTTAACATGAACCAGCGGTCTAGTAGTTAATAAAAAACAATAATATCAAAACAAAATATTACTACTAACTTTATTGTGAAATTAAAACAGAACGGTAAAAGAATAGTTTCCGGTCTATTCTGATGCCCGATCTCTGTAGATAAATAAAGAACTACGACAGATGTGTAATATTTAATGCAGCCAAACCATTTATTACAATGCATTCATGTGATGACTTTCAAGAGTAAAGCAAGCACTGCTGAATAAAGTATGATTTTCTCTTTTACTAAAGGTTTTTTTTCATTTGGAATGCAGTTGGAGGTCAACCAATCAAAGAGCTTGAGGACTGATCATGGGGTTTGTCAAGCTAAGCACATGGTGTAGTCCCAAACGATAGCTGAGGATTCTGGGTAGTGTAGTGTCTTCTGCCGTCCAAAAACTCCGAAAAAATATTTGTTTCTCTGAATCGAAGGGGGAAAATACAAAAGCATTGCACACAATTCAAACCAATCAATGTTGTGTAATTAACAAGGACAATTTGGTGTTTTTTAGTCGATGAGTAGTGCAGATATCACTGTAACATCAATCGACACTAAGGAGAATTCTTACTTCCGGGTGTAAAATTCTCCGTTATCCAATGGGAATGGACGCTCGTAATACAATACAGGGGACATGATCATTATCTTTTAAATAACGTTAACTGAAGGGAACAATCTATTTGACACAGCTGAAGCTCTGGCCTTCCTTAAAAACTAACTAATTTAATAAAAATCACAGTTGCATTACACACAATGCACTGTTTTTTGAGAACACAAATTCGTAACTAATGTAATTTTTACATTCTAACGAAAAATAAAAAATAATTAAGAATACAAATAAAATAAAAGAAGCCTCCCGTGAGTTACTACAAGTTATAAAGTAGATTTAAAAAATGTTGTATAGAATAAAAGCTCACTGCGGGACGTTGTAGAAATGCGTGTGTGCACCACGACAAAGGAGCCTCATTCACTTTACATTGGGGTTGTTTGCGTGGTGTCGACACGTAAATGTAACAAAGTTCGTGACTCCACCACGCATTGTGGTGTTAAGGAGTCGTGGAGGAGTCACGCATTCTGGTGAGATCAGGTTGGTCAAGATATATAAGCAGGAGTGACTAAATGTTTGTAAGCAGGAGAGCTAGATGCTAACAGGTAGTGGGAGCCTGTAAAAAATGCGACTGTCTTCGTCAGCAGTCATACAGAGAGAACACTCAAAGTAGTACATTCACTGACATGAAGGACATGGATATGGCCCCACCTTGTGTCATGTTTACAATGCAGATTATTGACATTTGGTCTGGCAATACAGTCAATCATTATCCTTGTGATTATTTCGCAGATAAACCTAGTAACCCCGACACCTTTTTAAAAAAACGGCTCTTTTGAACGGCTCTTTGAAATGAACGGAGCCATAAGATCCGGCTCCCTTCAGCTGAGATGTAATAATAACATTGATTCCACTGTATGTTTCCTAAGGGGCTGATATACAATATCTCTTAGTACATTTTTGTGGTCAATACTTACAGTAGACATTATAATATAAATCTTGTTGTATCTTTAATGGTATCAGAACACATACTGTAAGGCAGGGCTATTCAAGTAGTTTGGAATGGGGGCCGGTTGATGAAAATGATCCAAAGCAAGGAGCCGGGAAAAAAATGACTTGAAATATGAGCAATCATATTAAGAGCTTCAGATACAGTAAATTCTACAGCAGGTCACCCTTGAAAAAGAGATCAATGATCTCAATGGGATTCACCTGCATAAATAAATGTTTGAAATTAAATTAAATTACTACAACAGCATAGTGGAGTGCATATATTTTGTTTAATTAAATCAAACATAGCCCCAAGGCCTTTATAAATGGCAAATTCAGAACTCAGTACACGTGAAGCTAATATAACCATCAACATCATTAGATTTAGATTAAATGATCTACTAATTCACACACAATAGCAATTTAGGGCCATACACAAACAACAGTGCATATTATGATAATAACAATAAAGACAAGTGAGCCATACCACATCAATTGCTTCATTAAAAGCAAAAAAATGTGTCAAAAGACTTGTATTAATTACCAAACCAGAACACACAGCCTTTTAAAACTCAAACCTTTTTTGATTAACATAGTGATAAGTTAACTGTATGCAACCAACTTGGCAGATATGTGCCATCTAATGAGAGAAATGGCAGTTTTTCGATTTAGCAAGAGCAGGGAAGTCGGGATTACACGTTGTCATGGCAATACGCATACAGTGATGCAGATGCTGGTCAGTGAGGGAAGCTCAATTATTAGTTTTTATGGCATTCATGTGTGAGAATGCCGATTCGCACGTGTAAGTCGAGCCGAACATTGTGAGGACAAAAAGTGCAAGACCCCTTGAATGAGGGAATTTCTCGTGGCTGACTTCATGAGTCCAGAACTTTTCAGAACCTGCCAGCTGAAATGACTGTCGCAGGTCATCTGATGACTGAATGTCAATGAGTTCAAGTTGTAAAGACGCCTCATTTAATGTCACAATCAGCTCCTTTGCTTTCAGTGTAAACTCCCCCTCTACATTCACAGAGAAAGGGTCCTTCACAAATCTCATCACTTCAGTCAGGAGACTGAAATGTTCAAACCTCGTGGCAAAGTTGGTTTTCAATGCATCCATAAATCCAGTCATCACCTCGGTGATTTGTAAACCTGCAGTGTTGGAAAATAGAGCATTTTGCCTGGACATAAATCCGCAAAAAAAAGTGTGAACTTGAATCAAAGTTGTGTAACCATTTTATCTCTGCCCTGCAGCTCCAAATTGAGTTGGTTCAGATGTTGGAAAATGTTGCTCAAAAAGCAAACAGCAGCGTAAAACTCATCATTCTCTATCAGACACAGAAAGGCGTTGGCTTTTTTATATTTTGAATTGCGGAGAAACACCATGATCTCCTCCTTAAGTTCACAAAATCATTTCAAGACGTTTCCTTTGCTTAGCCATCTAATGGCACTGTGCATGAGAAAATCATTATATTGAGCTGACATGTCTGACAACATCTGGCGGAAAAGGCGGTGCTATAAACTGGAGTTACAACGAACAAAGTTAATAATCGCCATGACAGAGTCCATTGTGTTTTTTAACTCACCACTCAGTTTTGCGCACAGGAGGCTTTGGTGGATGAGGCAATTGTAGTGGAAATATTTCATGTGCTACCTTATAATATCCTTCATATGCTTAAACCAAATCCATGTTATTTCCTCTTGTTGTGCTTTCACCATTATTATTCCTCTATAAGGAACAATTATTGTTTCTCTTCCTCCTCTCCTTCCCCTCCTCAGTCAAGGCCAGAACTGCTTTGACTGCTGGGATTCTCACACAGACACATCATACATCCCTGCTCCGAGAACTGTTCTGCTATCTCCTTCTGAAGGCCATAAGGCCAGATGGTGTCTCATAAACAGTTCTAACCGTGTGAATCCAGATTTATCATTTTCCCCTCTGTTCCCTATATAATCTCTGCTTTTGTTTTTGTTCTTCGCACTCTCTGGTAGACTTTTCAGACTCTGCCAGACCTGTGACATTTTTACCTTATTGTATTGTGTATTTGAAGCTTCAAATAAATAACCAAAAGACAGCTTTCTCGATTCACCATTTATTTCTTTTTTACTCTGACTTATACTCTTTAGCCGTGTTTTGGGTCCTGAGATTTCCATAACAGATGGCGTTGTCGGCAGGATCTCTGTAAGTTAGATTGTGAACCACTCCAGACGCTGGTAGCTGCGCGCTCCGGGATCTTTTGGATCCTCCTCTACCTCGACAGAAAACGTACGGGACGAGGGGACCAGCGCGAGGGGTGGAACCGATTGACTTCACGAGATCCAACAAACTCAAAGGGCTTTCAATACGGGTGAGATGTACACAGTCTAAATTGTTTAAAGTTAAACGTAAATTAAAGCTCCATGACATTTATGAGAGGGACTGCTCGAAAGTAGGATATTTGGGATATCCGTCGTGATTTGGGATTACGATCAGTTTTTGTGTGATTTGTACTGAGAAACAAATATCACATCATCGACGGATGAAAAATAGTGTTTTGGTAACACGGGTGTTTTGGTAACACTTCAAGACTTTGTTTTGGTAGCAAAGCGGGTGTTTTGGTAACACTTAAAAGACTTTGTTTTGGTAGCAAAGCGGGTGTTTTGGTAACACTTAAAAGACTTTGTTTTGGTAGCAAAGCGGGTGTTTTGGTAACACTTAAAATACTTTGTTTTGGTAGCAAAGCGGGTGTTTTGGTAACACTTTGCCATGGGGGCAAAGCAGGGTAGGGGGTGTGTACAGCCTCCTGAGGGTCCGATAGTAGATGTCATGCGAGCAAGATATGGTGAAGAAAGTCTGAGTAAATTAAATATATGGACGGAAATGTTCGGATTTCCTAAGGGAGGTTCTTTGAGTAAATTAAAAATCAGAAACCTGGGAGATAAATTACAAGAACATGAAGATGGAATGAAGGGTACAAATAAATAAATAAAGTTAAAGTAAAAGACTTATAGAAAACTGGACACTCACAGAAAGTGTTTATAATACTGGGGAGTAAAACAAAGGCAGTTGGCCTTGGGCATTAAATAAAATATTAAGGTTGAAGATGAATGTGAAGAAAAGAAATACATTATTTCCAAAAGACATATAAACCCCAGACATCTCTGTGTCCTTCCATTGCAGGCCTGAATGACCTCTCCTCGACTGGGTATCCCTTTCCTCCTCCGGCGTACAACCCTGGCAATCTGGTTGGAACACCTCAACCACCTCCACTACAAGCCCCAGCCATGCAGTCAGCGTCAACTCCAAGCTCGTCCACCCCCATCAGGGCCAAGTAGATGGGGACAACAGCGGGATAAACAAACCCGATGCCCTAGGAGACCAAGCAGGTGTTTGGGAGACAAACCTCAGTAATGCCTTTCTCAACGGACTCACAGACACAGCGCAAGCTAAACAAAATGCTGGCCGCTCACAATACCGAGGGAGAGGCAGAGGAGGTTTTCAGAGGCAGAGGACGAGAAGCAAGACGTTCATTTGAAGAAAGATGTTTCCAAGTGTGGAAGTGTTGAACATTGGATTATGGGACTGCTCACAGAACACTGGAGTGGAGGCAGAGGGGGACAGCAAGGAAGGGGCCCAATCGAGCGAGATGGAAATTCAGCCAGTAGCATCAAACCAGGGAAGTGGCACACACACACACGCATCATACATGCTATTGAGAAATTAGAAGAAATAGAGAACATGTCTGTGTTTAAAAAGGAAAGGGTACATATTTGAGATATGACAGTGAATGTTTGCATTAAGAAATGTCCCACACATTTTTGGTTGATTCTGGGGCTACACATTCTGTGGTAAAAAAGGGTAGATTTGCCTGAATGCAAATTTAGTAGTAGATGTATTCACTCACTAGGGTTTTCTGGGTAACTTAAAGGAGAAGTTTCTGTACCACTTCAGAGTAAAAATAACGGTGATGACAGTCATCCATTCCCACATCAGTAAAAAACAGTTATTTTATCATCTGTCTGCCCAACACATTTACACATTTATCTGATTCTCAGGCTCGGCTTGGACCTCATTTTTCCACAAATGAGGGTCTTAACCATCTCCTACGATGGTTCAAAAAGTGTAATTTGATGATAAAGGACTGGTGAATGTGTATCAATGGGCTGCTGACATATCCTGATTCTCAGGAGTTGTTGCGTTTGACATGATCAACGTGTTTTTCCACCTGCTGTGTGGAGGCTTCTCATTTTGCATTGTTCTGCTAACGTGGTTGGAAGATCTGTGTAAATGCTATGATGAGAGTTTTTCTGTTAAAATGTGTGAATGATGAGCTCATGTTTAAAAATGTATTGGAATTCGCTGGGTAGTGCTATCTCTGTTAGACTCACACACCCACACAAGACACAACCAGCTGTGTCAAATCCCAGGGGCGGTCCACACATTTCACTAGCCAGGGGGCCCACTGATAGATAGAGGGATTTGGGTCCAATCGTTAAAGATTGGGAGTCAGTCACTGATTGGGCACCTACACACACAGAATATGTCATGTACTCTATGTCACGTGACGTGTATCAAATGATACGGCGCTCAATACAACATTGCTGCAACATAGGATTATGAGGTAATTCTCATATCTCTGAGCTTCCTGCCGCGCTTTCAGATGTGCCATACTCACTCTGGGCAGCTCACAGATATGACGTAGGGTTAATGTTCACGTTCCGTCCCGTACCCATTGAAACGTGATGGCATTCGGCCAGTGTTTACCTCTCTGCTTAAACAAGGGGTCATTATTCCGTGTAACGATTCGAGTGTTTCCTGTCAAAAAGATCAGAGACAAACCTCCTGACGAGTGGAGATTTGTCCAGGATTTACGATGTAAATGCAGCTGTGCATGCACGCTCGAATGCTTATCTGATTATTTCAAAAGTTCCAGCCTCTGCAACATATTTACTGCCATAAATGTCTCAAATGCATTATTTTTTCAGTGTTCCGGTACACAAAGACAGTCAATTCTGGTTTGCATTTGAATATGATGGTAAACCTTACACTTTTACACGCCTGTGTCAAGGTGATTGTGAATCACCTACTGTGTACAACCAAGCATTGTGTACAAGTTTGGCCTCTCTCCAAGTTTCTAAAGGCACTGCACTGATACAGTATGTTGATGACCTCATGATTTGCGCACCCACAGCAGAACAGTGTGAGACTGATACTATTGCGTTCTTAATGCACCTCACAGCCGAAGGCCATAAGGCCAGTTTGTCTAAACTCCAATATGTACAAAGAACAGTTACATTCTTGGGTCATGTCATTTCAGGAGAGGGGAAGACGCTTTCAGATAAGCGTATTGCATCATTGGCGGCTCTGCCAAAACCTGTCACTAAGCGACAGATGATGTCATTTTTGGGTTTTTGTTCATACTGCAGGTCATTCATTCCAAACTATTCTCCAATCGAGTTACCACTGCGCACTATCACATACGTCACTGGTTTGAAACCTACAGATCATCTTATATGGACACCGGAAGCCGACGAAGCCTTCATTAATATGAAGCTGGCTCTCCAATCGCCACTGACTCTAAGTCTACCTGATCACACTAAACCTTTCACTCAGGCAGTGGATGAACGACAGGGGTGTATGACATCAGTTCTACTGCAAGATCATGGAGGAAAACAGAGGCCTGTGGCCTATTTCTCCTCCAAGCTAGATCCTGTAGCTGCTGGCCTGCCTAAATGTCTACGTGCAGTGGCTGCTGCTGAGAAAGCGCTCAACTCCTCACGTGACATTGTTGGATATGCACCTTTGACCCTGTTAGTTCCACATGCTGTTTCACTCATTCTCCTTGAACAGAGAACATCACACCTCTCTGCTGCACGTTACCTCAGGTATCACACCTGCCTGTTAGACATGCCTAATGTCTATGTCAAGCGATGTAACACTCTGAATCCAGCGTCTCTTATGCCTTTGCCTGAAGACGGTGAGGAACACGACTGTGTCGCCGTACTTTCCACTGTGTGCACACCTAGACCGGACTTAAAAGACGTTCCTCTGACTAACGCTGACCTCATCTTGTATGTTGATGGGTCTGCCTCTCGCGACCAAGGGGGCACTAATCGGGTGGGTTTTTCTGTTGTTTCAGATTCTGCTGTACTCCGTTCTGGACCGCTTCCATGTCACCTCTCAGCACAGGCAGCAGAGCTCATCGCACTAACTGAAGCCTGCACGTTTGCAGAAGGCAAAACCGTGACTATTTACACTGACTCACGATATGCTTTCGGGGTAGTACACGATTTTGGGGCTATTTGGAAGTGTAGACAATTTCTGAAATCTGATGGCAAACCAGTACTTAACCATGTACTGGTTGCAGGCTTACTAGACGCCATTCTGCTCCCATCTGAGGTTGCAGTCTGTAAATGTGCCGCACACGCAAGCAGTACAGACCCAGTTTCCCTAGGAAATGCGTCTGCTGTAAAGGCCGCAAAGGCAGCGGCTCTGATTCCTCTCGCACCTCACGCACACTCTTTAGTTAAAATCCCTGTCTCCTCCTTCACTGACAAAATGTCATCACTGACATCCATGCAGCAGCTAGCTACACCAGTTGAAAAGGCTCAATGGAAGGCTGCTGGGGCTGTTTTTGACCCAAAATCCAGCACCTGGGTTGGCCCAAATTCCAATCCATGTCTTCCCAGACATTTCTTCCCTCATTTTGCTAAGTTGACACATGGATGGGATCATGTGTCAAAAGGGGGGATGTTAGAGTCTATTAATCAGGAGTGGTTCACAAGGGGGTTCATAGTAACAGCTCAAAAACACTGTGAAGCATGCCTAATCTGCATTTTGCAAAATTCTGGTAGACCAGTAAAGGTTACAGGACCCGGAGCACATCCACCTCCCGCCAGGCCATTTGAGCACCTAATGCTAGATTTCATTGAGCTTAGCCCATCAGAGGGTAAGAAGCACTGTCTGGTGGTGGTGGACATGTGGTCCAAATGGGTAGAAGCTTTCCCAGTAAAAGCACAGACGGCAAATGCTGTGGCAAAGTCACTACTGAGGGAAATCATTCCTAGATGGGGACTACCAGACAAAATTTCCAGTGACAACGGTTCACATTTTGCTAATGAGACCATTACGCAGATAGGAGAATACATGGGCATGGACATCAGAAAGTATTGTGCTTATCATCCACAGAGTGGGGGTGGGGTGGAAAGAGAGAACGGCACAATCAAAAACAAACTAGCAAAATGTTGTGCAGACACAGGTCTGTCATAGACACAAGCTCTGCCCATTGTGCTGATGTACATGAGGATGCGGAAGAGAACACGGAGTCAACTCAGCCCATTTGAAATCCTTTTTGGGGCTCCTCCACAGATTGGACTCAAGGCTCCAGGATGTCCTCTTCCCTCCACAACTTTGTGTGAGGATGCTATGTTGTCATATTGTGTTAACCTATCATCCACTTTAGCAGACATCCGACGTCAGGTGGCTGCAGCCTTGCCTACTCCTGCCACTGGTCCGCTTCACCGCCTTCAACCCGGCGACTTTGTGCTGATCAAGGATTTCCGGAGAAAGAGCTGGAAATCCAATCGTTGGCAAGGTCCCTACCAGGTGCTTCTCGTCACCCTGACAGCGGTCAAGGTCGCCGAGAGAGCTACGTGGGTCCACGCCAGCCACTGCAAGGTCGTAGTCACAGGAAAGGAGAAACAATAGAAACGGATGACAACAAGTGACATGTCTAAGTCACCAACGGATGACAACAAGTGACATGTCTAAGTCACCAACAGATGACAACAAGTGACGTGTCCAAGTCACCAACAGATGACAACAAGTGACGTGTCCTAGTCACCAACAGAGATGACAACAAGTGACGTGTCCTAGTCACCACCAGCACCACACTTGCACTACATACACCAAAACACACTACACACAAGGTGTCACGAGCGAGTGCCAGCTGAGCGGTTTCATATGCTCTCTGGTTCCTCATTTGTGTTATCAGTGTGCGAAGTCTGACGGTCCGTGTCACGAAATCGACCGAGAGAATACACTCACACACTCCATGGAACATTTCCCCCTCGTGATGAGGGCTCGCCTGGAGAGACGACAACGCAACCGTGAGCAATGTGAATACTACTGTAGGGCCTGGACAATCATAGAATGGTTCCTCTGCATACTTGCCATGATAGTTGTGTTAGGACCAGTCCTTTCAGTTTATTTCATTTCAAACCTTTTATTTAACCATTTCATTTTCATTTCAAACCTTTATTTAACCAGATGGGTCCCATTGAGATCATAGATCTCTTTTTCAAGGGAGACTTGCACAGTCCTATCGGACTGACCATAGCAACATTGATGTGGTTCAGACCAGTAATGGGATCACCGGTAACGTCTGGTGGCACACTCTGAGATCATTTGTGGCCTATTAATCAGTTTGATTATCCCAATACTGAAAAAATGCGTTTCCAGTATGATATCCTCAGCTTTCGTTCAGTATACTACTATTCCATTACAAGACAACCCTTAGCGCAACAGTGAGATAGATCAGCTAGAATCAGAAGAGTCTGATTCCGATTTATCAATATAATCATGCGTACCCTTTCCTCTTATTCTCTTATGCTTACATTATATTGGAGTCTGTCCTCCACAAAAACAGCCAGTTTTCTATGATATATTTGTGATGTGTTTACTCAAACCAGCGATGGAGTGTATTCATTGATGTGTTATATCAGTCTATTCTTTCATTTGTTTTCTTTTGTTTTTATTGATCAAGAATGATCAAAAGGGGGGAATGTAGTGGAAATATTTCATGTGCTACCTTATAATATCCTTCATATGCTTAAACCAAATCAATGTTATTTCCTCTTGTTGTGCTTTCACCATTATTGTTCCTCTTTAAGGAACAATTATTGTTTCTCTTCCTCCTCTCCTTCTCCTCCTCAGTCAAGGCCAGAACTGCTTTGACTGCTGGGATTCTCACACAGACACATCATACATCCCTGCTCCGAGAACTGTTCTGCTATCTCCTTCTGAAGGCCATAAGGCCAGATGGTGTCTCATAAACAGTTCTAACCGTGTGAATCCAGATTTATCATTTTCCCCTCTGTTCCCTATATAATCTCTGCTTTTGTTTTTGTTCTTCGCACTCTCTGGTAGACTTTTCAGACTCTGCCAGACCTGTGACATTTTTACCTTATTGTATTGTGTATTTGAAGCTTCAAATAAATAACCAAAAGACAGCTTTCTCGATTCACCATTTATTTCTTTTTTACTCTGACTTATACTCTTTAGCCGTGTTTTGGGTCCTGAGATTTCCATAACACAATGCAGCTATCTCAGCTGTGGAGCCACATCTGCCAGCCTAGCGGACAGTCCCTGTGTTCGGCCCGACATCACAGGGGCCCCATCCGTTACAAGCATGTTAATACAATCCAATCCCAACTTGTGCTCCTTGAAAATCGAAACCACTTTGTGGAACATCACCTCACCGGTCGTGTGTCCATCCAAAGGAATTAATCCAAGTAGATCCTCCCGAAAGCACTCACCATCAAATAATCTAACATAGAGGCACAGCTGTGCAACATCGCTGCTGTCAGTGGATTCGTCAATAGCTAGCGACATAACCTGCGCCTTTCCCAGTTTGTCCAAGAGAATCTCAAAAACGTCCGATGCAAGGGTTTCCACTCTCCTTGATGTTGACGTGTCAGAAATCGGAATGTTCTTAATTGAGTCAATAACGCTTTTTCTGATTTTCTCATCTGCAACCACTTCCTCAATTGATGCAAGCATACACTCTTTGACTGTCTCTGCGTCCGTAAAAGGCCTTTTCTTTTTGCCTAATATCCAGGCCACTCGTAGGGACGCTGCCGTAGCTCTCTCTTGGTCAGTGCAAATCCGAAACAGGGGGCTACGTCTTTGGTCATAGCACAAAGTTAGCCCCAAAATCTTCTGGCGGCGAGCATCAGAGCCCGCTGGAAAAGTGGCGTCAAAGTTGGCGTGAGCTGTCTTAAAATGCCTTTTCAAGTTGTACTCTTTACACACCGATAAACACTCATTGCAGATTAAACACACGGGCCTCCCACTGACATTTACACACAAGTACTTCTCTTTCCACTCGCTGTTGAATTGCTGGTTTTCGGTGTCAACCTTTCGTTTGTTTAACGGAGAAAAGACATTTTGATATCCAACTATGCTGACCAGGTTTGATTAATCGTTCCATTGGCGTGAAACCGTCGAAGGTGCGCGAACTTGTAGTGAAGGGCAGCGCGAGCTGCGAGGACTATTAGATTGTTTGCACTGAACAACTGGCTTTCAACTGTCTGTACTGACCATTCTGTCCATTTTATTGACAACTTTAACTTTTTCTGGGATCTTTTTAAGGCAAATGGAGTTTGCCTGAACAAGTCAGGAGTGAAATTGTTTATCTCTAACATATTCAACTGCCTGCGTCATCAATCTGTTCCCTCTGCCAAGGACAAGCAACAAGAGGAATCAAAACAAGAGAAAGACCCAACACATCGCTCAGAAAACCTTGAAAATATATCACTGCACCCGCCTGAGGAATGTCTTGATTATGAGAGACAAATGGAGGAGTCTCCACCGCCCTTCACCCCCCCTATCACCTCTAAGGATACTCTTCCTTCACCCCACAGCTCTCTCTACTCTCCGTTCACCCTTTCACCCTCGCCCACCCTCCTGGAGATCGCTGAACACATGAAGGAGATACAGAGGGTTGGCACCGATTCCTTCCTGGAGTTCAAAGACCAAACTAGGGCGATACACAGGGCTAGCAGCATGTCCTTTACCCCCACTCCTCAACGACGCCCATCAAAATGACTGAAGCAGAGACGTGCACCACCTCCCTCGTCTCCGTCACCGTGCGTACGTCAACCACCTCCTCCCCCTGGACGCGCACCAACACCCCTGTCACCATGCCTACCACAATCATCCGGACCAAAATGTCCTCCCCCCCCCTTCAAGCTATCTCTCTAAGGATGTGTGTGTAAAAAACACAAACACTGACTGATATATGCTGGGTCCAGGCTCAAGGGCGTATGGCACTCTCAACTCTTTCAAGGACATGCCGGGGCCCTACCTGCCTGTAGCTTTCGATATCTGTGTTATAGGTAATAGATTAAGAGCGGTGAATCAGCTTAGACACAGGAAGCGCTCAAAAATGTGTGTGAGTTTATCAAATTTTGAAGTAATTCCATGTCAGCCTCAGCTTGTTACAAAAAACCTGACTGATAGTGTGTTTAACAAACTCTAACTAGCTTTATTAAATGTCAGGTCTTTGGCAGGAAAAACTTTTTTAATCAATGATTTTATCACTGAGCACAATCTCGATTTTATGTTTTTAACGGAAACTTGGATTGAACAAAATAACAGTGCAGCTGTTCTTATCGAATCAACCCCTCCCAACTTTAGTGTTATGAGTCAGGAAAGAATGCATAAGAGAGGAGGTGGAGTTGCTATTCTGTTCAATGATTCCCTTCAATGCAGGAAGACATCTTATGGGAACTTTGATTCTTTTGAATATGTGGCCCTTCAGCTGAAATGCTCCTCTCGAGCTCTGTTCCTAATTATCTATAGACCACCCAAATACTGTGCAAGATTTTTTGATGACTTTACTGAACTGCTGTCTATAGTGTGCATTGACTTTGACCGTCTAGTCAATGTTGGTGATTTTAACATCCATGTTGACAACCCCCAGGACAGAGGGGCTAAATAACTGTTTTGTGTTCTTGATAGCTATGGACTGACTCAGCATGTGATGGAGCCCACGCACAACAAGGGGCACACTCTGGACTTAATTATCTCAAAGGGTCTGAATATCTCTAAGGTTGTGGTGACTGATATTGCACTCTCTGATCATTCTTGTGTTTTCTTTGAGAGCTCTATTTCTGTTCACAAAAATGTTCAAAAAGAAGTAACCACAAAGCGATATTTAACTGAAAACACTAGGGAAATATTTACTCAGAATGTTTCTTCCACACTTGCCCCTGCTAACATCTCAGTAAATGAGCTTGTAGATCATTTTAATTCAAAAATTAAAAATGTTATAGATGCCATTGCTCCAACTATCAAACCTGCCATCAGGCCCTGGGGCTGATGGCAGGTTAAGGCAGGCTTTTGTCGACGCCCTATTTAAACAACAAATCAAAGTCATTTATAGCCTCGGCAGGCTCTGTGATCGCACTTCTCCACTCTGCTCTACGCGCGCCTGGTCCTCTCCTCCAGATGAGTGACGTATTGGCTGTACGGCAACTCAAGAGGACCATCATACATGGTCAAATTCCGAACATTTAAACATAGCCTACACTTCATTCTTTACTTTGTCCGTTATTATAGGTAGAAGATATTATTTTTTTCTCCGTCATGTTGTTTCCATAGCAACAACTTCAAACAGGAAGTTAACCTAAATTACATGTAAGACACTGCAACGAAAGTAACAAAAACAATGTAAAATCCTTTTCCGTTTCACATAACACAAATTGGGTTATTTACATAATTAGGTTTACACTGTCGATTGTTATTTTTGGGGGACACCCGACACATCAAATCACATCTACAGACCAAGACAAAGCGAATGGAAGTACTCCCATACACCTAGCGTGTGAAAATGTTTGTGAAAAACGTGTGCAAAATCTCCAAAAATTGAGTAGTGGCTGCGATGCTAGCTTTGCGGCTAGCGGTTAGCATTTTCAATGGAAATATACAATGAAATTACCGGTAAATTACCGTACAGCCAATCACAATGTGTGACGTCATGATGTCATTGGTAAGAGACGGACCCCGAACACATATGGTACCGACACCGGCACTGCTGCAACAACCTTCATCTGGCACTCAGTCACTCGCAATTTGAATAAGTCACATGTGAAGCATATTCTCATTCTGATTGGCTGTTATGGAGTCATCATTTTTGAGAAAAATCTCTGGAATCCATTGATCTGATTGATTAGCGGAGCAAAACACCGGCTGTTTCAAGTTACTCCGTTCTCCGCTTGTAATTATGCCGTTACAAGCTTCAAAGTTGTATTTATCATCTGAATTTGCCAAAACAAGTTTAATATTCTGAAAGCCAAGACTTTGTTTATTTGAAATCAGATGAAAACAAACTGTAACGGACCCTGCCGTGTTATCTATGATTACTATACGCCTTACATTCGTAATTTCAGAGGAGGGAGGGGAAGCGGTGCTGTAGAACAGCAGAGTGGCGAGGGAGAGCTGTCTTCTTCCCTTTACAAGCTTCAAAAATGTATTTATCGTGTGATTTTGGAAATAAAAGTTTCATATTTTTTAAGCCAAGACTTTGTTTATTTAAAAAAATTCAAAAACACCCGCAATAGAAAAAAAAATTGAATTTTTTTGATAGGCCCCCGATCTCCGTAGGCCCCTGGGATTCCGCCCAAGTCAGCCCGTGCATTAAGGTGGCCCTGCCAACTAGGGTAAAGGAAGTGACTGGGAAGAAAATATCTCCATGGAGAAAGGCCATGACCGTGAGAACAGAGAAAAAAGAGTGTCGAAAAGCTGAACGCAGGTGGCAAAAAGCAAATCTCCAGGTACACTTTGAAATCTATAAAGAGAGACTTGGCCTTTATAATTTGGAATTGAAATTTGAAATTTGACAAAAACAACGCACGTGCCTTGTTCGCTACCTTCGACAGACAAACTAACCCCCCAGTGTCAGCAGCCTCTGAATTTCTATCCACCAGGGCGTGCAATGAATGTGCCTCCTTTTTCACTGACAAAATTCAGAAAATCAGACAAGCAGTCAGTGCCTCTGCATCAGGAACAGCAAATGTTTTGTCTCTGTGTCCACCTAATATCAATTCAAGCACCATGACACAATTCCATCAGATTAATGATAAAAACGTAGAGGACATTATACAACTTCTGAAATCCTCCTCTTGCTGCCTTGATATTATTCCAACAGGGTTTTTCAAAAATGTTTTTCCTTGCATGGCCTCAGATCTACTTCATATAGTAAACAAGTCTCTTCACTCAGGTGTTTTTCCACAGGCCCTGAAAACTGCAGTCATTAAACCGCTCTTAAAAAAGCATAATCTAGACGCAGTAATGAACAATTACAGGCCCTTATCAAACCTCCCATTTCTAGGTAAAATCATTGAAAAAGTAGTCTTTCAACAGTTGAGTAATTTCTTGCATGTTTGGATGTGTTCCAGTCAGGATTTCATCCAAACCACAGAACTGAGACTGCTCTTGTAAGGCAAGGCAAGGCAAGGCAAGGCAAGTTTATTTATAGAGCACTTTTCGACACAGGGTAATTCAAAGTGCTTTACAAAAAAGAAATGAAAGACATTAAGCATTAAAAAAAAGAAAAGCTAATAAAATAAACATTAAGGAAAAATACATGGATAAAAGTTACAGTGCAGTCTAAAATATGAATAGTTCAATTAAACATTACAAGAAAAAGTACATGGATAAAAGTTACAGTGCTAATAAAATAAACATTAAGGAAAAATACATGGATAAAAGTTACAGTGCAGTCTAAAATATGAATATTTTCCATATATTTAATTTAGACAGACTTTCTTCACCATATTTTGCTCGCATGACATCCACAATCGGACCCTCAGGAGGCTGTACACACCCCCTCCCCTGCTTTGCTTCCATAACAAAGTCTTTAAAGTGTTACCAAAACACTCCGTGTTACCAAAACACTATTTTTCATCCGTCGATGCCAGATATTCCAAATATCTCTTTCGAGCAGTCCCTCTCATAAATGTCATGGAGTTTAATTACGTTTAAACATTACAAGAAAAAGTACATGGATAAAAGTTACAGTGCAGTTTAAGATATGAAAAGTTCAATTAAAAGCAGCGACAAAAAGAAAAGTCTTCAGCCTGGATTTAAAAGTAGTAAGAGTTGCAGCGGACCTGCAGGTTTCTGGGAGTTTGTTCCAGATATTTGGAGCATAATAACTGAATGCTGCTTCTCCATGTTTAGTTCTGACTCTGGGGACAGAAAGCTGACCCGTCCCTGAAGACCTGAGAGATCTGGATGGTTCATAGTTTAGCAGGAGGTCAGAGATGTATTTTGGGCCTAAACCATTCAGTGCTTTATAAACCAGCAGCAATATTTTGAAATCTATTCTTTGACACACAGGAAGCCAGTGTAAAGACTTCAGAACAGGAGTGATGTGGTCCACTTTCTTAGTGTTAGTGAGGACTCGAGCAGCGGCGTTCTGAATCAGCTGCAGCTTTCTAATAGATTTTTTAGTGAGACCTGTGAAGACACCATTGCAGTAGTCGAGTCTACTGAAGATAAAGGCATGGACAAGTTTTTCCAAATCCTGCTGTGACATTAGTCTTTTAATCCTAGATATATTCTTTAGGTGATAGTAGGCTGATTTAGTAACTGTTTTAATGTGACTGTTGAAACTCAGGTCAGAGTCCATGACTACACCTAGATTCCTGGCTTTATCTGTTGGTTTGAACATTGCAGACTGAAGCTCAGCGCTAACTTTTAAACGTTCTGCCTTGGCTCCAAAGACCATTACCTCAGTTTTATCTTTGTTTAATTGGAGAAAGTTCTGACACATCCAGTCATTGATTTGTTCAATGCACTTACTCAGTGTTTGAATTGGAGCATAGTCTCCTGGTGAAATTGTTACGTACATTTGTGTGTCATCTGCATAGCTATGGTAACTTATTTTGTTGTTCTTCATTATCTGAGCCAGTGGTAGCATGTAGATGTTAAAGAGAAGAGGCCCCAGGATGGAGCCTTGAGGAACCCCACATGTCATATTTGTCAACTCAGATGTGTATTTACCTATAGAAACAAAGTTGTTTCTATCCTTTAAGTAGGATTTAAACCAATTTAGAACTGTTTCCGAAAGTCCCACCCAGTTTTCCAGTCGGTCTAGTAATATGCTGTGGTCAACAGTGTCAAACGCAGCACTGAGATCTAATAATACTAACACTGAAGTTCTGCCACTGTCTGTGTTTAAGTGGATGTCGTTAAAGACCTTTACAAGAGCCGTCTCAGTGCTGTGGTTTGGACGAAAGCCTGACTGGAACACATCAAAACAACCATTTAAATGCAAGAAATTACTTAACTGTTGAAAAACAACTTTTTCAATGATCTTACCTAGAAATGGCAGGTTTGATATGGGCCTGTAATTGTTCATTACTGAAGCATCTAGATTATTCTTTTTTAAGAGCGGTTTAATGACTGCAGTTTTCAGGGCCTGTGGAAAAATACCTGAGTGAAGAGATTTGTTTACTATATGAAGTAGTTCTGAGGCCATGCAAGGCAAAACATCTTTGAAAAATCCTGTTGGAATAATATCAAGGCAGCAGGAGGAGGACTTCAGAAGTTGTATAATGTCCTCTAGGTTTTTATCATTAATCTGATGGAATTGTGTCATGATGTCTGAATTGATGTTAAGTGGACACAGAGACAGCACATTTGCTGTTCCTGATGCAGAGGCACTGACTGCTTGTCTGATTTTCTGAATTTTGTCAGTGAAAAAGGAGGCAAAATCATTGCACGCCCTGGTGGTTAGAAATTCAGAGGCTACTGACACTGGGGGGTTAGTTAGTCTGTCGACGGTAGCAAACAAGGCACGTGCGTTGTTTTTGTTTTTGGTAATGATGTCAGAGAAGAATGATTGTCGTGCGTTTTTCAATTGCAAATTATAAAGGCCAAGTCTCTCTTTATAAATTTCAAAGTGAACCTGGAGATTTGTTTTTCGCCACCTGCGTTCAGCTTTTCGACATTCTCTTTTTTCTGTTTTAACGGTCATGGCCTTTCTCCATGGAGATATTTTCTTCCCAGTCACTTCCTTTACCTTAATTGGAGCAATGGCATCTATAACATTTTTAATTTTTGAATTAAAATGATCTACTAGCTCATCTACTGAGATGTTAGCAGGGGCAAGTGTGGAAGAAAAATTCTGAGTAAACATTTCCCTAGTATTTTCAGTTAAATATCGCTTTGTGGTTACCTCTTTTTGAACACTTGTGTGAACAGAAATAGAGCTCTCAAAGAAAACACAGGAATGGTCAGAGAGCGCAACATCAGTCACCACAACCTTAGAGATATTCAGACCCTTTGAGATAATTAAGTCCAGAGTGTGCCCCTTATTGTGCGTGGGCTCCGTCACATGCTGAGTCAGTCCATAGCTATCAAGAACACAAAACAGTTCTTTAGCCCCTCTGTCCTGGGGGTTGTCAACATGGATGTTAAAATCACCAACAATGACTAGACGGTCAAAGTCAATACACACTATAGACAGCAGTTCAGTAAAGTCATCAAAAAAGCTTGCACAGTATTTGGGTGGCCTATAGATATTTAGGAACAGAGCTCGAGAGGAGCATTTCAGCTGAAGGGCCACATATTCAAAAGAATCAAAGTTTCCATACGATGTCTTCCTGCATTGAAGGGAATCATTGAACAGAATAGCAACTCCACCCCCTTTCTTATGCATTCTTTCCTGACTCATAAAACTAAAGTTGGGAGGGGTTGATTCGATAAGAACAGCTGCACTGTTATTTTGTTCAATCCAAGTTTCTGTTAAAAACATAAAATCAAGATTGTGCTCAGTGATAAAATCATTGATTAAAAATGTTTTTCCTGCCAAAGACCTGACATTTAATAAAGCTAGTTTAAGTTTGTTAAACACACTATCAGTCATGTTTTTTGTAACAAGCTGTGGCTGACATGGAATCACTGCTAAATTAGATAAACTCACACAAACGTTTGAGCGCTTCCTGTATCTAAGATGATTTATCTCTCTTAATCTATTACCTATCAACACAGATATCGGCAAAGCTACTGGCAGGCAGGGCCCTGGCATGTCCTGGAAAGAGTTGAGAGTGCCATACGCCCTTGAGCCTGGACCCAGCAGATATCAGTTTGCAGATTGTTTTGGTTTGGATGATTGTGGTAGGCATGGTGATGAAGCCGGGAGAGATGGTGCGCATCTCTGCTTCGGTGATTTTGGTGGGCGTCGTTGAGGGGCGGGGGTAAAGGACATGCTGCCAGCCCTGCGTAACGCCTTAGTTTGGTCTTTGAAATCCAGGAAGGAATCGGTGCCAGCCCTCTGTATCTCCTTCATGTGTTCAACGATCTCCAGGATGGTGGGCGAGGGTGAAAGGGTGAACGGAGTATTCTCAAAGGCGTTGATAGGGGGGGGGTGACGGGCGGTGGGGACTCCTCCGTGTGTTTCATAGGTCTCCCATAATCAGTACATTCCTCAGACGGGTGCAGTGATACTTCTTCAGGGTTTTCTGCGCGATGTGTTGTGTCTATCTTCTGTTTTGATTCCTCTTGCCGCTTGTCCTTGGCAGAGGGAACAGATTGATGACGGAGGCAGTTGAATATGTTAGAGATAAACAATTTCACTCCTGACTTGTTCAGGCAAACTCCATTTGCCTTGAAAAGATGTCTGCGATCCCAGAAAAAGTTAAAATTGTCAATAAAATGCACAGAATGGTCAGTACAGGCAGTTGAAAGCCAGGTGTTCAGTGCAAACAATCTGCTGAATCTCTCCACTCCTCTTCTGACTGGCGGTAGAGGGCCACTGATGAACACCTCCGCATTTAGAGAGCTGGCAGTTTCCAACAGACATTGAAAGTCTTTTTTCAGCACTTCTGACTGTTGTTTCACAACATCATTTGTTCCAATGTGCAGAACCACATTCTTCACAGTCGGATGTTCAGCCCCAATACGCAGGATCTTCTCAGCCAAGTCAGAGACCGTATCCTTGGGAAAACAGAGTACTTTGTTGTTGTTCTTACTACACAGACCTTTTACATCTCTTACAGCAGAGTCACCCACAATCAGAGTTTCAGGCCCAGTCGTTAGCTTTCCCTCTAGGCTTTTGCTTTTGGAGTAGCTATTGGTCCTTACCCTGCTGTGTGAAGAGGACGGGTTATCCAGGTCATCAGAAAGAGATCTCCGGCTCTCGGTCAGCGGAGCGTATCTGTTCTGGATTGGCACACTTGGTGGTTTAGGAGGATTGTTTGTAATTCTCCCTTTAGCAGCTGTCCACGGCTGTTTAGGGGTTGAAGAGGCGCTCTTCCTGGGTGATAACAATGCAGGCCAGCCGGTCGTAAAGGTCTTCAATGACATCCACTTAAACACAGACAGTGGCAGAACTTCAGTGTTGGTATTATTAGATCTCAGTGTTGCGTTTGACACTGTTGACCACAACATATTACTAGACCGACTAGAAAACTGGATGGGACTTTCGTAAACAGTTCTAAATTGGTTTGAATCCTACTTAAAGGACAGAAACAACTTTGTTTCTATAGGTAAAAACAAATCAAATGTGGGGTTCCTCAAGGCTCCATCTTGGGGCCTCTTCTCTTTAACATCTACATTGTACCACTGGCTTAGATAATGAAAAACAAAAAAAAATTACCATAGCTATGCGGATGACACACACATTTACGTAACAATTTCACCAGGAGACTATTTTCCTGTTAAAACACTGAGTAAGTGCATTGAACAAATCAATGACTGGATGTGTCAGAACTTTCTCCAATTAAACAAAGATAAAACTGAGGTAATGTTTTTTTTGGAGCCAAGGCAGAACGTATCAAAGTTAGCGCTGAGCTTCAGTCTGCAATGTTCAAAACAACAGATAAAGCCAGAAATCTAGGCGTAGTCATGGACTCTGACCTGAGTTTCAACAGTCACATTAAAACAGTTCCTAAATCAGCCTACTATCACCTAAAGAATATATCTAGGATTAAAAGACTAATGTCACAGCAGGATCTGGAAAAACGTGTCCATGCCTTTATCTTCAGTAGACTGGACTACTGTAATGGCGTCTTCACAGGTCTCACTAAAAAATCTATTAGAAAGCTGCAGCTGATTCAGAACGCCGCTGCTCGAGTCCTCACTGACAATAAAAAAGTGGATCACATCACTCCTGTTCTGAAGTCTTTACACTGGCTTCCTGTGTGTCAAATAATAGATTTCAAAATACTGCTGCTGGTTTATAAAGCACTGAATGGTTTGGGCCCAAAATACATTTCTGATCTTCTGCTAAATTATGAACCATCCCGATCTCTCAGGTCTTCAGGGACTGGTCATCTTTCTGTCCCCAGAATCAGAACTAAACATGGGGAAGCAGCGTTCAGTTATTATGATCCAAATATATGGAACAAACTCCCAGAAACCTGCAGGTCCGCTGCAACTCTGACTACTTTTAAATCCAGGCTGAATACTTTTCTTTTTGCCGCTGCTTTTAATTGAAACTGAGCCGTTGTGTTCATCAGTAAAGTGGAACTTCTGTGTGAACTATTCATATCTTAACCTGCACTGTAACCTTTTATTCATGTACTTTTTATTCATGTATTTTTTCTTTTAATGTTTCTTTTATTATCTTTAACTGTTTTTAAATGCCTTTGTCTGAATGTCTTTCATTTTTGTAAAGCAGCTTGAATTGCCTTGTGTTGAAAGGTGCTTTATAAATAAACTTGCCTTGCCTTGCCTTGCCTTGCCTTGCCTTGCCTTGCCTTGCATCAGAACTGCTAAGGGTTAACTAAATTCAAGCAAGTTTAAAAAGATCAGCATATTATCAGTGTTCCAAGGATGGACTGTTTCAGTTTAAATTCTCCACAGACAGACAACTCTGTTTTGTAATGAAAATATGTGTGTCAGTTGTAAGAAATGTAGTACATTTTGTTGAGTTTATTGATTTAAATATGTATTGGTGAAAGGCAAACAAGCTGTGAGTTTATTTGAACTTTTGAATATATGAGTTTAATTGGAACTAGCTTTAAATGATTTGGAGTGTTTGTTGATCTTATTGTTTTCCTTATAACAATCCTTACTGTGACATTTAACCATTTTACAGTTTCATCTAAAGAACTGGAAAATGTTGCTTCCTCTGTCAAATAAGTCGCAGCTGATGTTTCCTCTCAAATTGTGAAATAAAACGACATGACACTGTAAAGTGCACACTTTGTCTCTCTTTCATGACTAGAAGAAAAGCACTTCGAAACTTTAAATTGGTCTCTCCCAACACTCTCCTTTCTATCTACAGTGACTGCCAAGGTGCCCTTGAGCCAGGCAGGTAATAGCAGCGTCTCAGTGTGTAGATGAAATAAAGTGGACAGGTCCCAGGTGTAAAGGTACGGACAGAATGTGTGAATGTGAAACAGGGCAGCACTGAAAAAGAACATGCACACTCAGCAAATCTCTAGCTACATGAATAAAGGAGAGAAAGTAAAGTGTTGCATTACTTGGGGCTAACACTTTTCCACAAAATGCTCAAAATGCAAAATAACTGCCTGACAAGAGTTCAAGAGTATATGATGACATTGAGATTCAAATGATAAGTCTGGGAAAAGTGCACAACCCTAAAGGAACCGTCTTTCTGTCAGAATTGTGCTAATCTTCATCTCTTTAATTCACGAATCAGACAAAGGTACAAATAGTAACCAATCGTCACCTCTATAGAGGACTGATTAACATCCATTCCAATGTGTGAAAACATTACCTTCTACATGTGGTGTCCAGACATTAATGTAAAGTTAATTTATTTAGTTCAAGTATTTGTCTTGTGACTTCCTGTTTTATTTTGTAGTAACCTCTCCCTCTTGTTTCAGATCACTTAACTTCCTCCCTTTGTGTGTTTCCCGCTGCTGTGATTGTCAACACCACCCTGATTGTCTTCACCTGTGTCCCCTTACCTTGTGTATATGTATATATGTTTATATCGTTTCAGCCCTGTTTTCAGTGTCACTCTACACTCGTCGATCAGAGCGAGCGGAGCGCATTTTCGCGAGCGGAGCACATTTTCTCATCCGCCTCACGGAGCGTGGAAAGTGAAGGGCAGGGCTGCCTCTCTTCCGTCGGTGTGGATAGGAGGTTTACCTGTGCACCTGTGCTGTTGTCGGGAGGTTTTTCCCGGGAAGTCGCGGAGTGACGGAGCGGCTGCACGTTATTGCTTGGGCCCCCTTTTTCCACCTGCCCAGTTGTGCTGTGGCGGGGACCTGCTTCCACTTGTCGTGTGCTGCTGTCCTGGCGAGATTTTGCCCCGGGGGGCGTAACGGAGAGACCGGAGAGACCGGAGAGACCAGAGAGACCGGAGAGACCGGAGCGGCTTCGCGTTCGGGCTGCGGCCTGCTTTACACCTGCTGTAGCGGAGACCTGTATCCACCTGCTCCACCTGTCGTGCTCTACGGTGCCGAGGACGTTTTACCACGGGGATATCGCGGAGAGACCGGAGCGCCTCTACGCCTCGAGCTGGTCCTGCTTCGCCTATTCTGCTGTACTGAGGAGGTTCTGCACCGGGGATATCGCGAGGAGAACGGAGCGCCTCCACATTTCGGGCCTGCTTGCACGCCTATCCGGATGCTGTGCTGGTCTGGGAAAATGGCCCATATCGTGATTCTACTGTGCCTGTTAACTGTTTTGGACTATGAGAAGATCTCTAGTCATTCTACAGTATTGACTACTGCTACAAGACTACTGGATTCAGGTCTGTTCTGCCACCCGCAGTGGGCATCCCCTGCAAAGGTTCGGATGTGTTGCTCAAACAATTACCGCTTGCCTTGTCACAGTCAATCTGCTCGACAAAATATGTTTGTCTTTTTTGTTTTCCTGCGATGATGGTTCTTCAGGACTGCTTCTTAAGCTCTAATCACACTCTTGCAGACTTTTCCGGTGTTTCTAAATTAGATGACAATGTATGTGTGTCGTTTAAGAGGAAAAGATGCCTGTTTTCTGTTGTTGTTATTACTGTCAGGAAATGTACAACCTAACCCTGGTCCGCCCAGTAGTAATAGTCAGATCGCTACTCCTGCTGATTTTAAAGCTAGGTCTGGGTTGGGTTTCATCCACTTGAATGTGCGCAGTCTGTTAGGTAAACTAGATTTTGTCCGTATTTGGGCAAAATCGACTGACGCTGACGTCATTGTTTTATCAGAAACATGGCTAAACAAATCTATTTTGGCCTCTGACATTGCCTTAAATGGTTTTAATGTGTATCGTACCGACCGGCCTAATAAAGGTGGTGGCGTTGCAATTTATGTTAAGAATAAATTCAGTGTAACCACATTAGTTTCCAAATCGATCAGTAAGCAATTTGAATTTTTAGCCTTAAATATAGAAGTGGCAAAAGGTCAACAGGTCATGGTGGGGAGTTGTTACAGACGCCCCCTCAGCTGTCAAAGACTCCTTGTCTTCACTAGCAAATATTTTGATCACAACTAGACTACAAGGAAATAGTCCTACTTGGAGATTTTAACTGAGACTGGTTAACTGCAGTGTCAGAGGATTTTGAAAACCTTTGTATCTCATTGAATGTTACTCAGATTGTGGACAGTCCTACTCGCCCAAATATTAAGTCCCCTGATAAATACTCCCTAATTGATCTCATTTGAACTAATAAATAAATATTCTTCTGTGGGAGTATTTGCAAATGATCTGAGCGATCACTGTGTTGTAGCCACAATTAGGGACACTAAGGTCCAAAAGCTTAAACCTCGCATTATCATAACGAGAGACATAAAACATTTTGTGGAGCAGGGTTTTGTGCATGATCTGTTTGGGTTTGATTGGGGTAAAATCGATCTGTGTGCTGATGTGGAAACCTCATGGTCTTATTTTTATCTTAGTTTTATGGAGATCATTGATAGACATGCACCCCTGCATACATTTAAAGTAAAGGGACGAGACAATCCTTCGTTTTCTGCTGAGCTGTCTAGTCTCCTTCATGAGAGAAACAAGGCCTGGGCAAAGGCTAGGAAATCAGGCTCAGAGATAGAGTGGCTGCGTTTTAGGCAGCTAAGGAATAGCTTCACTTCAAATGTAAAAAGTGCAAAGTCGAAGTACTATTTGTCAGTTACCACAGAAAACCTAAATAATCCTAGGAAATGTTGGAAAGCAATAAAATCGATATCAACCGGTGAGATCCGAAATGAGCTACCTCCGTGCCTTATCACAGCATCTGGCTCTATATCGGACAGGGCTACTATGCTAAATTGCTTTAATGAGCATTTTGTGTCCTGCGGTTCTATGTTTGATTCTGTGACTAACTCTGCTTCTGTGAACACTACAGTCTGTGACTCTGAACAACGTGGTCTGGAAAACCCTTTCAGTTTTACTCCATTTACTGTTGATGTTGTTCATGAAGCCTTATATAAGCTAGATCCTAGGAAACCGGCTGGCCCGGACAACTTAGAACCTTTCTTTTTAAAGATGGCTGCAGATTTTATTGCTCCACCTCTTACTTCTCTTTTTAACCTCTCCCTCAGCACAAATACAATTCCAAAAGTATGGAAGTCTGCTTATGTCTTGCCTTTACTGAAAGGAGGGGAGGCAACGATTTTAAATAACTATAGGCCAATCTCTAAATTGTCAGTTCTGGCTAAGATTCTTGAACGCCTAGTGAGTGGACAGGTAAAGGAGTTTTTATGTACAAATGACATCCTGTCTAATCATCAGTCAGGATTCAGAAAGAAACACAGCACCATCACTGCCACAATGAAAGTGAATGACATGACTAGTATTTTAGATAATAAGCAGAGTTGTGCAGCTCTGTTTATTGACCTTTCTAAAGCGTTTGACACCGTTGATCATCGCATCTTAAAGCAGAGGCTACTCAGTATTGGCATATCCAGCCATGCAGTGGGTGGTTTGTGAACTACCTCTCTGAAAGGTCCCAATGTGTTCATTTTGATGGACTGTCTTCTGAGTGGTTAAACATTTCTAATGGTGTACCACAAGGTTCTGTTTTAGGACCACTTTTATTCTCCATATATATTAACAGCGTCGGTGATAATGTGGATGAAGCTACTTTACATTTTTATGCGGATGATACGGTGATGTATTGTGCAGGTCCCACCATTAAGGAGGCTGGTGTTAAATTACAGGCTGTTTTTAACACTATTCAGACTCAGTTCTCTGAACTAAAGCTTCTTTTAAATGTGGATAAAACCAAGGTAATGATCTTTTCAAAAGCAAAAAAGACACCAGAGCCTGTTTTAGATATTGTAACTACGCAAGGAACAAAACTTGATGTTGTTGCCTGTTACAAATACCTTGGTATCTGGCTTGATGATTGTCTCTCTTTTAAACTAAATGTCAATAACCTGCTTAAAAAGCTGAGGGTTAGGCTAGGTTTCTTCTACAGGAACAAGTCCTGCTTCTCACTTGAGGCCAGGAAAAGGCTCACTGTGACCTTTTGACCTGTGCTGGACTATGGGGATCTGGTCTATATGAATGCACCTGCCCATTGCCTGGTCAAGTTAGATGCTGCGTATCACAGCGCACTGAGATTTGTGACAAACTGTGAAGCATTAACCCTCACTGTACCCTGTAAGCAAGGGCTGGTTTGCTTTCACTAACTGTACGGAGGCTCAGTCACTGGTACATTTTTATATACAAAGCCATGTTAGGGAAACTTCCATCTTATATCTGCTCCCTGGTCTCTCGGAGAATTGTAAGTGGCTACTGCCTGAGATCGAATGCTGTGGTTTTATTAAATGTGCCAACTGCTAGGACTGTCTTAGGGAAGACAGCTTTTAGATGCGCAGCTCCTCTGTCTTGGAATAGTCTGCAAATTAAATGGAAACTGAGCAATCTGGTGCCACTAAATGTTTTTAAAGCTCGGTTGGATGCTAGTCAATCGGAAGCTATTGGTACCTGTTTATGTGGATAGTTATGTAAATGATGCTGTATGATGTCCTTTTGTTGTTCTGTTTATGTTTTTATGTTTCATGTGGATCTACTTGAGCAGGTCTCCCTTGGAAAAGAGATCAATGATCTCAATGGGATTGTATCTGTATAAATAAAGGTTTGAAATGAAAATGAATTGATATGTATGCCAGCCATCCCCAGGACTAAGTATTATTTGATTGACTCCTTGTATTTAGTTTGTTTATTTTCAAAGTGACTGTTTTTGTTTAGCACTTTTTGAGGGAGCATTTTTTCTTGTGTTTTGATTTAAAGCCTTTGTTAATTTGTGTTGTGCATTTGGGTCCTGAGCCTTGTGTCGTTCATAACATTACAGGATGTGCTGAACTCTTTCTTGAAGAAGTTCAGTGAATTCTTGAAGGGAAGTAAGCAGGTGATGTGTTTCTTAGGTCGTGTTCACAACAGCCTTGAATCGATCCCTGGAGCGTTTTCCCCCTTGGTGCATTTTGTTCGGGTTGGTGTGAACGCAGTCCGTCATTTTTACCCAAACCAAGTTCTTTTCCATAGGCCATCCTTAAAACTTCACACATTTATTTTTGAAATGTGATGAGTAGCTGAGAAATGACGTCCTGCTGACAGGGGCGTCTCATAAGAAAACACGTTGTACTACAACATACTATCTCACTTAATTTGGAGGATTTAAGTGTATTTAAGCTTCAATTTCAAACTATTCCTTGAAGGCTTGTAAAATGATTTGGATACTGGAAAATGTAGTAATTCAACCAACCGTGTGGATTGCTATGTCTAATTTAAATAAATAGGCATATCAGTGTTTCCCACAGTATTTGATTCTATTTGTGGGGGCACCACACCGCACCGCACCGCACCCCCCCCGGCAAGAAAAGCCAAAGGCCCCTCAACCTATTTGGGTGGTCCACGCATCCACCCCCTCCCACTCAAATAACATAATACATGCGAGTTCATGGCTAGACAACGTTCTTGTTGCTCTGTGTAGCGTTGTTAATGAGTAAAACACACCGGAGTTGAGGATCTGTGGGGTTTATTCTCCCAAAAATATAATGTACAATTTACAATTTAGGCATTTAGCAGACGCCTTATTCCAAAGCGACTTACAATGACCAATTACAGGGACATTCTCCCTGGAGTAACTGAGGGCTAAGTGCCTTACTCAAGGGCACACTAGTAGTGGTGTTCCAGGCGGGATTTTAACTCGCAACCTTCCGATCATCAGCCCACCTCACTATCCATTAGACCACAAAAAAAAAGAAGAATAACGTTTAAAAAAAGAATAGTAAAAATATATATTTTTTTTTATGAGATCCATTTGTGGTGGACGATATTTAATTGTGGCGGCTCGCCACGAATAAATCAATGTATGGGAAACACTGCATATAGCTAGCACGTTGGTGTTAATGACCTCCATACAGAAGCAAGACAACAGTTCAGGATCAAGGCACACACAGAAATGAATACTGTAATACCGAACTTGGATCATTTTGACACAGATTCATAGAACAAGCTGTAGCATGTGCATGTCCTTTAAATTAATTACATTACATTGCATTTAGCTGACGCTTTTATCCAAAGCGACTTACAATAAGTAAGAATAAACCATATTTCCAGTACAGTTGTTAAATTGCACACACATACAAGTCACACGCTGAGTGTAAATGCAGTTTGAGGTCCACATTTGGCAACACATGAGTCAACAGTGAGCACTCACGTAAAACATGCAATATCAAGATATCCCCCCCCCAGCTGAGCGATTCACATTGTGTATTTCTTATTTGAATGTCCAATTCAGTTTAATAGTATTTTTCCAACCTACAGCACATTTTTTATTGGTCATATGTCAGTTCAGCTAAATTAAAATGTGCCTTGCAGGGCTGTGGTTTGTTAATTTATTTTGTATCAATCCATTTGATGTGGATATGATGAAAGTTCCACAATACATACATATCACGTGTGTGATGAGTTTGTTGGTATGCATTATTAAAAACAAGACTTGGAACCTGAGTTAGGAGAATAAAAGGAAATGCAAACTCCCATGCAGCACATTTTCCCCTGTCAGCCTGCTTCACATTATTTCCTCCACGTAATCCCTTTAAGGAGAGAAATCATATTTCTCTCACTTCAGGTGCTTTAGGCTCATATTTGCATTTCCAGTTGTCAGCCTCATTTAACAGCACTTCTGTGGGAATAAAAGTAACTTAAAAGGACAAGTTGGTTGAACACTACTCAGGCACATAGGATTAAAAGGTGGCGCTTTAGCAACCAAGTCTGTCTCCATTAAGTTCTGTGGAATACAGTTGCTTCAAACCATTTACATTTCTCAATTCAACTGTATCTTTACTCCAATGGCGCTCTGCTCTAAAATGACCACCTACCTTCTCAGAAAAAAGTGTGTCCAATCTACCCAAAACTTTTTCAAGATCACATATTGCTGTCACTCGGTTTTGAGATAACACACATTTTTGACCTGTGTCCATCCTACATGAATGCTCATCGATGACAATGGTCTCATGTGATTACATCCAAACGTTGTGCACGTGTTTGGTTGACCTGTCTGATCTACACTGTCCTGTGGGTATTTGGTCACCTTAGACATTACAGTATAATGCCCAATCCAGCATCATGACTTGGTGGATGGCTACAATTTGGTAATGATGGAAAAAGTAGGGTTTGGCATAATAGAAGAAAACAAAACACAATTCTAAGCATTACCAATCTTAAACTTTAAAAAAACAATCCATTGAATAATTGCCTGCCTTAGTGCAACCTAAGGTCAATTCCTAAGGAAAATATGCTGAATAACTCTTCATGCAAATGCTACCAAAATTGCTACAAAGAACATCAACAAAAAAGCCATTCTTTGTATACTAGTAATTCTGATCAGTCTGCAGTGAGAGTCAGTTTACTGTAATCATGCTAATTATGCTGTGAACTCAACCTTTTATTTTGTTTTCCAAATATTGGATCTTGATATTGTATTTTTAAGTGCTCATCAAACTGTTGGATACTGATCAGTGCCATGTGAGGCTATATTTATTTTTTAATATAATTCTGTCTGATTATTGATTTGCATTTAAACCAAGCTTAGTAAAAATATGTGTACATTAATGCCAAACAAATATGTATGGCAACCTGAGTTTTAGAAAACACCACATTTTGAATGTACTCAAACTAAAGATGTATAGTATAGTAATTCCTGCAGAAAATCTTTGATATTATTAATGTAATCTCTCCAAATATTGTTGAAAAATGTAAAGTTTACTTTCTCTCATTCCTTGGAGAATCCTTAAGAGGAAAGCTTATCCATAAACTTGAAATAAAACTTCTCTTCTGTGGGTGTCCCAACCAGCCTCACAGATGAAGTGTGGACAGAGGGAGAGAAAAGGGATGAGCTCTGTCTCAGCAGAGCCTCAGTCTGTTCTAACAGGAGCATGTAAACACACACTTACAGATAACAGAGACAATAGAAGAAGTCTTACCTGGGAACACCAGCACAGCAAACACCCACGACAGGACGATGAAACATGCCGAGTTATACATACTTCCTCAACACAGCTGACTCTGATCTGCTGGAGGGTTTTAAAGATGCTCTTCTCCACAGCAGGGCTTCAGAGAGCTGCACACTTTGCCTTTTTTCTCCTCTCCTGTCTTTTTCCAAAACGTTTCACTTTGGACAGCTTTCAGCCCCCCAGCAGGTTGTAGTGAAGACGCTTTAAATCCAGAGCAAGTAGTAGTGGGCACAGAGAGGCTGGCTGCTCGCAGTCTGCGTCTCACTCTCCTCCCTCACTACAGCACACAGGGACCAGAACTCTGCAGGATGTGGGGGGGGGGCTCTGCTCGGCTGCCATTGGCTAAAGCTTCTGCCAATCACCCAGGAACAGTCCTAGCTCTGTTTTTTCTGGGTGTTTCTGCTACTCTGAATCCTCAACTATGCTTTCTTTCTCTACCCTCTGACCAATCTAAAGCAGGATTAAAACTAGATGAGGAACGATTGTTATTTAATGAAGACTTAATAAAAGCGTCCACCTAATAATGCAGAAAGGGATCTTAGATCGGGGCAATTCTCAAAAACAATGATCTCGTGTCCACAATGTGCAATGATAAGGAATGAGACTGAATAGCTGGTATTTACAGTGGTTGGCATCTTAACCTGATGCACATTAGCCAAACCAGTTAGTCTTCATTCAGGGAGTTTATATTGTTAAACCAAAACACACTACTGTGTAAAGCAGGGGTTCCCAACCTTTTTTCCCAATAGCCCCTCCAAATGACTCCTGTTGGAAGTTGCGCCACACACACAAGGTGGGGGGGGGCGCAACAGCGGTAATTAAAGTTTAAAAGTCTAAAAAATGCTACAACTGCTGTCACAAACTGGATGAATGTGAAGTATGTTGTTAAAGGAGGATGAAAGCGTAATTAAGGAGCACTATTGGAGTGACTTTGATGGTTATTGGACTCAGGATAAATTCATTTGGAATCCCGCTGTATGAAGAAATGAAAGGATGAGCGGAAGTGGAAACAATTCACAAAGGGATTAAACTGTTTAAAACACATGCTCAAAGTAAGCCGGATTTTGCCGATGTGTTTATGTGGATTAAAAAGTCGTAAATAATCTACAAAATGGAGGAGATCTATCTGATCGGAGCGACTGTGACAAATAATCCAACGGAAACCGGCATGGACAATGACTATGTTTTAGCCGAGCTTATCCAGAAAAGCCCGGTTTGGACACTTTACAGGCAGAAGAAACATTTATATTAAAGAAAGAATTATACATTTGTTTTTTTATGCCTTACATTTTTTATTTTTTTATTTAACCAGATAAAAAGCATTGAGATCAAATCTCATTTGCAATGCTGACGTGGCCAAGAAGGCAGCAACGTTACATATAACACGTATAACACAAACATATAAAATACAGATAAAATACAAAGAACATAATAATAGCTACTAAGTTGAATTTCTATTCAAATTAATTAATCAATTATTTTTTATTTAGGGCTGGCGTTAACGCAATTTTTTTTTAAATAAAAAAATTAACGCCACTAATTATTTTAACGCGATTAACGCATGTGTATTTTTTCCTCGGCCGCCCCGTAGTTTCAAAGCGCATCGAGTTTAAAATACCATCTTCAAGCTGATGCTGCTGACAGCCCCGCTCCTGCCGCCCGCTTGTGGCAGACCACACTTCCACGCTCACCGGCAGGCACCGACTGGCCATCTGGAGGACCGGGAGGGTGTGTGTATATGTGGCCCGAGCGAGCGAGAGAGAGACCTTACATGCATTGTTGTTGTTAGCATCTGGTGCTAGCTAGCTGTGCTAATGGATATAAGGAGCTGTTTAAATGAAAGCAGAGGAGCGACATTTCGCCGAGCACTTGACTTTATGCAGGAAGCCAGACAGTGCAACCCTGTCTCCTAAAGATTACGTTCCCACAGAACTAAACTGCATTCTCAATTACGTTTAGTAAGAAACGTATTCTCTCCCACGTTACGTTTTTTATGAACGTATCTTAAATACGTTTATTTTCTACATATCTTTGCCATTTATTGTCTTGCTTATAATAATGATAACAGTCATTTATAAATATCATTTTAGAGCACACATTTGAAATCAGTAGGCGAGGCTGTAATTTCGCCAGCTGGTCCTCTCATTAGCGAGGCAGAAAATAATAGTGTTTAACATGCCAAAAAGCTGCTGTGTTGTTTATTCCACCTCAAACATTAAAAAAAATCCAGAGTTACTGTTTCTGTACTTCCTCTAAGAAGAAAGGACGGTAACAGAAGAGCTCTGTGGCTTCAGGCTTGATCGCCGTTCAAATGACAGCGTTGGTTTCCCCAAAAGTGGGCGGGGCTGTAAAGTGACGTAGATTTTACTCTCATCTATTATTCAAGACCATTCTATTTATTCTAACGTAAATTACATGCCAGTGTTTTATGTTTTTATTTTAAATCGTATAATGTCGGACTTTTTTTCCCGTCTGTGAGGAAAATAAATGGGGCTTAGAGCCTCAAAATACTGAAATCTGTATTTTTGAAAATCTGATTTTCCTTATTTACTCAACAATAACACACAATTATCCTTGTTTTTATTTGTTCGTTTAATTCTATAATCTTGGGCTTTTTAGTCGTAAATAAAGTCACCGGAAACAGACATAAAGTGACATTTTGAGGATACACACAAACCCACTGAACAGATTACCCAAGATCCTCAGCTTGAAGCTCGTTGATCATTTATTTTCACAAAATACGTCTCCTTGCAGTATCAACACTAATTCGGCTGACTTTTATATTTGATCCAATTGGTAGATAGGTTACATTTACACCATAACGGTGCACAACTGATAGAGAAGGACTGATTTTCTTTGAATATAAGAATGTAAATACTGAGTTGAGAGAATAGTCAGGGAATTTGGGTGATGGGAGACACATCTATGGAATCACAATTTCAATAGCTTGACGGATATGTCTTTCTGTCTGTGATGTTTTACAAATCAGATATTAATGTGTAGAAGTAAAGCATGAGAAATAGTATAGCAATATCCTGTAAAACTATGTAAAAACATGAATAAAACTACACATCTTCAGATGTTATACATACATAAGTGTCCTAATACAAAGTTATTATTAGTATGCTGTGTGTACCTTGTGTGCACCGCCTAGTGGTTAAAGCACGTTATTGAATTATTTTTGTTGGATAATGTTATTTTTGTTGAATAATCTTATTTGATGAAAAAAATATTAAGAGTACATACTTTCATAGGTGGAAAGTAGAAGGTCTGTGATAGAAATATAGAATATAAAAAATCAAGAAGATACTGTAAGTGATATCTACAATAAAACAGTTTAGTGCACGATGTACAAAGATATTAATAGGAGGATGTGCAAAACAGACAAACTAATTAACCTCTATTTAAACATTAAATAATACTTTAGGTTAAGGTCTTCTTTCAAATAAGATTTTTGGGGTTATCTATCTAGAGATAAATATTAAGCCTGAGAAAGTACTTAACGTCTAATGTATTGCTTTCCTGCAATGTTAACTATGTTGAAGCACTTATTTTAACTGATATTATACACCTTAATTGTACTCTTATGTATGTAGATAGAATAAGAAATGTACAGAATTTGACAGTTTAATTGTGGAGGTACACACATATTGATAGATGTCTTGTAATTAACTATTAGTAGAGAATAACGAGTAATTAATATACTTTATAGAGATCTGCAGATAAATGTTTAGTCTTCTCAAGCACCAACTATCAAATATCTCGCCTGACTGTTGACACTTGACAATCACCTTTCCCTGAATTTTACTCAGGTGTAACTAAAGTCTGATTTAAGGGTTGTTTATATTTCACATCATTAATCAGAATCTGCAGAGTTACTAAAGTAAATGTAGTGGAGTAAAAATAACAGGTTAACCTCTGAATTGTAGTGGAGTAGAATTAATGCTGCCCATTATGGATACAAGCGATTTTCACCCATTTAGTAATTACATGTTTTAAATGTGTACACACCAATGTGTTTCCTATCGCCTAAACCTCCAGGGCTGTACACAGTTTAATACTGTCAACTTCTAATATTTGGGAAAACGTCTTTTAAAACTACAATTCCCAGTAGAGACGTGCCAGAGAGAACATGTTGCGAAACACAATAGCCAGCATGTGTAATTCTGGGAGGGTGTTCGAGTCCAGTTTTGAATAGTCTGCCGTGGTTTCGTTCTATTTCAAAGAGCTTGACGCTCAGCGTAACCTTGGCGCAATGCCACTCCAACATCCAATCACAGAGCTTGAAGATTAATCACGGGGTTTGTCAACGGGACTGTAGTCCCAAACGATAGCTGGGGATTATGGGTAGTGTAGTGTCTTCGGCCATCCTAAACTGAAATGTTTTTCGGATATCATATCGCATTAACAACACCACATCTGGCTTCACAGAGATCTTCTGTTGCTGTCCTTTCTTCTTCGAGGAAGTACAGAAACACGTTACTGGATTTGTTTTAATGTTTGAGATGCAATAAACGACACAGCAGCTTTTTGGCATGTTAAAAACTATTATTTTCTGCCTCGCTCATGAGAGGAACAGCTGGCGAAATTACAGCCTCGCCTACTGATTTCAAATGTGTGCTCTAAAATGATATTTATAAATGACTATTATCATTATTATAAGCAAGACAATAAATGGCAAAGATATGTAGAAAATAAACGTATTTAAGATACGTTCATAACAAACGTAACGTGGGAGAACATATGTTTCTAGAAGATATGTAGAAAATAAACGTATTTGAGATACGTTCAAAAGGAACGTAACGTGGGAGAAAATACGTTTCTTGCTTAACGTAATTGAGAATGCAGTTTAGTTCTGTGGGAACGTAATATTTAGGAGACAGGGTTGGACAGTGGGACATTTTACGAAAAGTCAGCACACTCAGCTCTGATAGTGCGCGCAACATGATTGCAGCGTCCAGGCAGCTCCCGTTCGAGCATATGCCTTGAGTTGCACATAGCTCCAACGATCCATCACACACACACACACACACACACACACACACACACACACACACACACACACACACACACACACACACACTGTAATGTATTATTGTATGAGAGGGGTTCCAGGTTGAATTGAGGCGAATATTTGTCATGTTCAGAGGCTGTTGTGTTTAATATTCATGAGAATATTTGTCCTTGTTCAAATGATAATAAACACACATATAAAGCATATTTGTCCACTCATATGTTGATAAGAGTATTAAAAACTTGAAAAATATTCCTCTAAGGTACATTTAGAACAGATACAAAATGTGCGATTAAATATTTTAATCGACTGACAGCCCTAATTGTATTGTAATGTAGAGACAAGGCTTTCAGTGACAATAATGTATTGCGCTACAATTATATGTAAAAAAAAAGAAAAACAAAGTCTTAATATGACATTTGGCCTCAAATCATCTGAGGCCTGGCCCTGTGATCCCCCAGGTTGGGAACCACTGGTGTAAAGGATACATCTCTGTTGGTAAACTAGTGTTAATTTCGTTGACTAAAACTATGACGAAATATGTTCGTCAACAACCTTTTTTTCCATGACGAAAACGAGACGATGACGAGACGGCACCGATGGCAGTAAACAATAACTGTAACGAAATCAACATGCAATATCGTTGACGAAAAGTGACAAGACGAAAATGTAGTTTACTGAATACAAACTATGCCAAAATCTCTCTTTACTTTCGTTGACGAAAAATGAGGAGACGAAATATTATCAAAGATAACGTTACATCTCTGATAGTCAGTTTTTCTCCCAGCAGTTCCATTTCCGGTGCTGCGGTAGGGCAGCAGCTGTGTGTCTGTGGTGCACACGGTGGTAGATTTGAATTAGACCGGGCAGTGGCAAAATATGAACTGTCAGGAAGACTCGGGTCTAATTCATGGTCTAACTAACCTTATTTAACAGAAAATAAAATGGCAACTACGGGGCTTGGGAGCAGTGGTCGCACACGCGCTAACCGAATACCCCCCCCCCGTCAGCGCGAGTGAGTGATAAATTGTTCAGAAAAGTTATGACGGAAATGTTACGATCCTGTCTGTCAAAATTACTGACAACGAAAAAGCCTAAAGCCACCACTGCCTGGGAGAAAGAAACAATGTGATATTTGGGCCCATTTTCGCAACAATGAGGCAGAGAAAAAAAGCGAGTGCATTGTTTTATCAGAAGGGAAGCAATGTGGCCAAAACACAACTGGTAAAAACACCACACACCTGACCAGATACTCTCTGCAAAGCTGCATTCTTAATCATTCAACCTGTGTTTTTCATCAAATAAGGACAAGATATAATCTTATTGTGAAATACGTTTGACTAAAATGACAAATTATTGCTTTTAGCTAGACTAGTTTGACTGAAATGTTCTATATAATCTGATGACTAAAAAAGACTCAACAGTTTTCATTGACAAAAAGTAGAATAAAATAATTAGTTTTCTTCGACTAAAATAAGACTAAAATGCTCAGACTTTTAGTCGACTAAATCTTGACTAAATAAAAACAGGATGAAGTTGACTAAATATGACTAAAACTAAAAAGGAAATTTAACACAAGACTAAGACTAAAACTCAATAAAAAAATAGCTGACGAAATTAACACTATGGTCAACATTTTGGATTTAATAGATCGCTGCTCATTGAACTAGATACGAACAGCAGCCTCAGAAGGAAGATAATGGATGGATGGATGTTTTCAATCACACTTTACAGCTGTGGTCCTTAAAACCGGGCTTGAGATTACCAGTACCTAGACACAATAATGTGTTCTCCATCACTAGCAAAAACACGGAATCCAACGGTGGCTGCTTCTCATGTCGGTACGAGGAGAATTAGTTAGCTATTAGCAGCCGGTGTCTTTGTAGTTTGGAGCGTGTGCAAAACAAATCTACCTGCAAATAAATAACCTGAATTCCTTCAATCACACATTACAGACACATCTGGTAGAGATACACACCTATATTACAAGGACACTCTCTACAGCTAAATCCACATACTATGGTTCTTATTTCATTTAAAACCTTTATTTATACAGATAAATCCCATTGAGATCATTGATTTATTTTATCAGCTCTGGCTGGGAATACAAGGGTCCTGTTCTCTACCATCAACAACATTATACAACCACCGGACTCTCTTGCACCTCATCAGTACTCAACCACCTATTGTAACTCCCAACATGTCATTTTTTGATAACAAGATACACAGGATTCACCAGCAACTGACTCCTAACACCTCCTTCAGTGTATCTCTTCTTGTTCTTCCAGACCCTCTCTCTTGTTCACTTTCACGTTTCATACTTCCCCCTGTGGATGTAATATCGGATGTCATACAGAAATCCAAGCAATCTACCTGTCAGTTAGACCCTCTTCCTAATCCCCTGGTAAAAGCCTGTCTACCCTCTCTGTCCTCCCTAATAACTGTCATCATACACTCTTCCCTCCCCTTTCAAATCAGCCGCCATCCCGCTCATACTTAAGAAATCTATCCAATCTCTAACCTACCATTTATTTAAAAAAATCCAAGAGGAAACAGTTGCGTCCCAGATCCATGCCCACTTGTCTGACACAAACAATTCAAATCTGTTTTCCGCCCCCTTCACAGCACAGAAACAGCACTGGTAAAAATCACTAACAAGCTCTTCATGGCTGCTGACTCAGAACTGTTAACCATCCTCATCCTCCTCAATCTGAGTGTGGCTTTGACACCATTTCTCACAGCATCCTTCTGGACAGACTGGCCTCCATTGGAATCACTGACATACCCCTGCACTGGTTTAAATCATATATCTCTGGCCGCAGTCAGTTCATCCAAGTCAAAACTTTCAAATCACAGCCACTTCCGGTGACTACACTCGGGATGGGTGGCGCAGTGGTCTGTGCATCCGATCATCAGATCAAGGGGGAGTGCTGGGGAACTTCAGTTCAAAACCCGCTCCTGTCGCCACTGCGTCAGGCCGTTGTGTCCTTGGGCAAGACACTTTACCCGGATTTGCTCCTGTGGGTATTGTCCACAGTACATGTATAATACCAATGTGTACTTGTAAAAGCGCCTCGATGACCTCGAGGCGTGAAGATGGACGGTGTGGCGCAGTGCGCTGTGCAATGATCATCAGATCATGGGGTGAAACCCGCCGCTGCTGCGTCTGTAAAGCCGGTGTGTCCTTGGGCAAGACACTTCACCTGAACTTGCTCCTGTGGGTATTGTCCACAGTATCTGACCATTGCATGTATGGTATATGTGTAATGTGTGTATATGTAAAAGCGCTTTGAGTCATTGAAAAAGCGCTACAATAAATGTAAGGAATTATTATTATTACCGATGTTCCCCAGGGCTCTGTCCTGGGGCCTCTTCTTTTCATCATCTATCTACTTCCTCTTGGCCATATCTGCCGTAAATTCAACGTTCACTTTCATTGATATGCGGATAACACCCAACTCTACTTGTCCGCCAAACCAAAAACCATCCTCCCTCCTACCTCTCTCAGTCTTTCTTGTTGCGTATTTTTCATAGTCTTATATTTCAACAGTTTTACGACAAACTGTGACTTTTTTGACATGAAAATTATTATTTAAGATGGCAATTTCTTATGTTACCTTATATGCTAAAACCAAATGCTTCAAAAAGCATTGTCTAACACTACTGTACAATTTCTTCATATGTGCTGTTTTCTCTGCATACTCTAAAGAGGGTCATTGATCTCAAGCGCTTCAAGGCCACAGGGCTGAGTTGGCAGACTATGCTGATACTCCTCTTCACACTAAGTTTGAACTTCCATATGCTGATAAATGAAGCTTAGCGCAAGTTCAATAAGGAAGAACTAACACGAGTCACTTACACGTCACTCGATGGCTCCCTTCCCCCCTCATTAAATATGAGGGCGTCACCCTTCAGCAGCCAACGGCTGCACATGCTAAATGCCTGCTCTTCCTCCCTGTCAGTTGTCATTTGCAGATG